>SJOL01000158.1:0-58473 GCA_004794785.1 Opisthorchis felineus
ATAGTCAGACAGAAATATATCACCACCTCGTGCAGTTACATCCTCATAGCAGGTATACATGCCGCTGTCGGTGATTTGAGCGCGCAATACAATTATGTAGTTTTCATTGGGCCAAACGATCAACCTAGATCGATACTCAGTAGATTCTCCAATTTCTGGACGTAAAATGCAGGCGCTTTTTCGGGACCATCTCCACTGCGTGGGGCATACACGGATGGTTGCGTTGGAGCCTGCGTTCAATAGCAGCATGCGGTTAATGCGCACTCGGAAAGCACGTATCGCAGGTGCAAATGATGAGTTCCATCTTACGGGATCACCTACTCCGTTGTGCAAGAGAGTATATTTCATGAATTCATGAACCGCGTCGTAGTCTGTACTGTTCCGTCGCGAACACATTATAACAACCGCTGCGGTTCCGGAACACCATAAGAAATTGAACCTGCTGTACCTGAGGAGCTCTGCTTTCTTTCTATGTTGTTTGACATACTGTGAAAAGTGTTCAACGTCTCCCGCCAAAGGGGTTGAAGCCTCGGGATAATGTTGATAGAGGTTAAGCCTTTTAGGGTCACCACCGACTACGTATTGAAACATCATTGCGTTGGTGAATCTTGGTTGCCACGTTGACAAATTTAACCAAGAATATTCTAACCTTTTTATGATCAACGTATCGCCCTCAAGCACACTGGGACTGAGCAAATGCGTTTCAGGAACTGAGACTATTCTGGCAAGTTGTGGGGGGTATGATTCATGTCCTGCATGGGCTATTTCGGGACAGGTAATAGCAGTAATATCGCCGGAATACACGGAGAAGTCTTTTCCTTCGGAAACGAAGGTAAGTATTGAAGTGCGAGCGGTTTTATACCCCCCCAGTGTCGAATGAGTTAGCCGGATTTTCCTTCCCAATGGAATCCATTTAAAAAAGTCAGGGCAATTTGCAACACTATGACTCTCAGTCCTTTTTGGGCAGCAGCGATTTTCACCAAACACACACTCAAATCGGACGTGGCCAGTATCATCATCGATAACTCGGAATTTCTTCACCTCGAAAGTACTTAAAAATATCCAGATTCGTTGCGTCCACCACCGACGATATTCAAAGTCTGGTCCCATGTCGTCTGGATGAAGTAGATTTGTTTTCCAGTCGCACTCCATCAGAGTACTCCCATCACCTGTTCTATCACTACAGATGATTATGACAAGAAGAATGGAGTGAACCGGTATGTTTCCAAGACCTTTCATGCTTCCGACAAACTTCGCTCGTGTATTCTAGTCTGTTTTGCATGCATTATGATCTGAATAAGGAGAAAAGTTAATTGCAAAAATGTCACATATGATCACTAAAAATGCACTGGAAAATAACTTCGTTCCCGATTTTGTCAGGTCAGCCGATGTTATAATTTTCGATGGAAAAGTAAGCCACCATCCAAACGAAGGATATTCGAGCGAATTAGGAAGTTGCATTACAGTGCTCTCATCAATCAATTCGCAAGACATTCAACTTTCAACCACTTCGTGTTGTTAATGTTCCTTATGGCTGGTAAGATACCTAGGCTCATTGGCAACCCAAGGAAGTTCGAGCTGGAGAGTGGGAAAAGCCCTAATGAAACACTTCTCATTCACATAGGAGCATGTACTGCAGTTCGTTCCATTGGTGTGATTCGGCTGTCAAGTGTGTGAACTTAATCAGTCTGGATGTAACACAGTACTCATAAGGTTGCTAAAAAGTCATCGACAGCCCATTTTAAACAAGAGATTTAGCTGAATTCAGTTGAACCTGCTGTTAAAACCAAATTTATGTGCAAATGAGAGCATTTGGCTTAAGCCGAATGTGTGTTCTCCCAATAAGAAATACACTGAACTAGCACAGGTTATCTACTGAACACAGATAAGAATACTACTACTACTACGACCATTTTTAGATTAGCCGAAAATAACCCCCTGTGACGCGCCTAGAATACGTCGCAGGTGTGTTGAAGTCCACTCGGATGATACGCAGCGAATCCCACAATAAGATGAACTCTATTGTTAGATTTATCAATAGGCTTCGATACCACGCGAAGACAAACACACTATTTTGAATCAACCGGTTCAAAGTTACCAGCAGAGAGGTGTCCCATGTCCACCCGAAAAGGAGTCGCACCGCATGTCCGCTGTTCTGCAGTTCTGCCCGTATTGCAACCATCCACGTTGTACATCCAAACCCCTACATAAAATTAGAGCCTCTGAAAGGTTTTTGGGAACACAGAGCTTCGGTTAATTTCAAGTGACTTCCTTCTGCTTGAAGTTGGGCACTAGTGTTCTCATGAATTTCTACACTGAACAAGAGCAGATAGCTTCGGCATTCCCCGTGAAGCACTTGCCCCCACAAAAACCGAGGAAGTAAGGTCGGCCTTGGTTTGTGTTCCCAGGTTTTACAGAATCACGCTATTCCGCTTGTGATTGCAGGTTCAGATAGTGCAACAAATTTGCCCGCAATATTACATTCGTTTTGACAGAACCTTGTGGTCTTGGCCGCAGGTATCGAGAAAACGTTTGTGCTGTTGCACGTAATCGAACATGATAGTAGAAGGCATTATTTTCTATGGTAGTCCGATTACTTGCTAAAGCGAAGTCCTTCAGAATATCAGATGGTAGCTCAGCCGTCTAGTGCAAAGTTCGAACCTTGGCTTTCTTAAGACGGCTGAAGGCCTCGACCATTCATTTCTCACAGACTTGAGAGGAGCAATATATCCCAACTTTAATGCGACCATTTCCTCCTACCATTTCGCACCGCGGAAGACGTCAGAGGCTTTGTGGTAGAGATTAAGTTGTAAAATCCAAGACAAGGGTTCAAGTTACGTGAGTGGCCTTCCTATGGTGTTCTGGCCTTTCGAACACTTGCGGCTACAGAGTATCCCGGAGACGTACATACTATTACCTGGGACCAACATTGAGAATCTCACATGCTGGGTATACGGCAGAATCCGAATGCTGACCGTTTTTGCTTCAACTGATTGGTCTACCTTACTTCTTTTACGAGATCTGTAGTCAGTTCTATCGCTTTACGACTCACTGGGATTGCTACAAGGATGATTTTACATGGCAAACTGCCTGTACAAAGACGTCGTCGAAACTGTCACGGCCAGAACTAACTAGTATCAACCGAAATTACAGCTGAATGGAATACTTGAGATGCTTACCTTGCTTATTGGAATGAAATTGAGGTCCAAATAGGATCTTGGACTAATTGACACCGATCTTTATCCCTTCTGTGAAGCCTCAGAAGTGAGATAGGGAAGGGTAGCCTGTGCCATATCATGCAGATGTGACCAAACATTGTCCGTCTCCGTATTTGGCGGGCTGTTGAGTGGTTCCACTAAAAGATGTCACCATATCTTCTTTGGGCGTTCTTTGAAAGCTCTTTTTGATTGTTATGCACTTTGCCAAAAATGCTTCGAAGCATTCCAGCGCAAACGTAGTCAGTCAACCAGCAGTTATCTCAGCAATGTTGAATGGTGTTCGCTTAGATAATAACCCAGCCGAATCAGAAGAGAATATAACAGCCATGGGTTGGATTCGCTTCATTATCTAAACACTACTTAGTTAGTGTGATGTTTTTTAGCATGTCTGATATAGAGCTAACCTCCAAGGTAACCGAAAACACCACTTATCTTAAACCTTCCGCATTTTGTTCTCGTGTCCCCAGAGCCCGGCTTGTACAGTTAAATACTTAATCTACACACAGACGCATTATCTCCCAAAAATCTATGTTTACACTCCTTGACATACAATGTCCTATTGGTATTGCTGTCACCGCCATTGACGTCACAGGAAATGTGCTCGCGACCGAATCCTATAAAGAATTAGAAAAGCTCATTATTCCAGATCAGACTGCTTCATAATAAGCTCAACTTCGGAAGCATCTATCGTGATTTGGTCCAGGTGATCATACTCTGTCTCATTATATATTACCTCGTGAGTAGCAAGAATTTCATGGCTCCATACTTGGTAGCTTACTTACGAAATGCTTACTAGCTAACGTCAGATTGGGTCTGTCCACGTACTCAAGTACTCTTTCTGAAAATAAATGGTGGACACGGCGGATAAGGTGCACGAGTGCTACTTGATCTCCTTTACCAAGCGGACAGCTTTTATCGATGTCATGTATGCATCAGTTCCCAATGAGCTGTATCATTTACAGCAGCTAATTGCTAGTAGGATTCTTTAAGTCAACAGGCTTGCTGAACGGAGCCACCCAACCTGTGACCGCGCACCATCCGGCTCGCGATACCAGATGCGGCGTCATAGTGATGTGGTGAACTCAGAAGTGTGCTACAATCACCTGCGTTTTCGTGCTAGACGTGCAGTCGCATCGTTCCATGAACACACAACAAGGCATTCGCTAACCAGTCCTAAGGTGAGTCAATGGCTGATCAGTGATGGCGATAAATTCAGTTGGCCAGCAAAACTGTCACCCCTTCTCAGTTCTCGACAGTTCCACAAGTCCCCGATACTGAGGTCAGTGTAATACCTGTCAGTTCTAATAAGTGTCTCAACTCACTCTTTAGGCAGTTGGTAGTTCCAAGATGAAAACCTACAAACAAAAACCTCTTACACTTGACTTAGGGTTGAGACCATCATTCCCTGGGCATCCGCAGATGTTGCTGTGCAGCGTTCAATAAACGGTATCGGTTTTCTCAAATATCTTGGCCTCCAGCAGAGAAAACTCCCCAACATTAGAAAAGCATTGTTTGATCATCACTATGAGAAAATCTGAGAAGCGCTGTACAGCTGCTTCGTCCTTATTGGGAATCATCAGCAATGCTTCTCTCACGAAACCCCTGGGAGCTTCTTACCCGTGACCTTCCGGCTAGTAGTTTGAAGACTTAATTATTTGACGAAACTTATCAGAGCCAAAGAGAAGCATTGCAGAAAGTAATTAGAAGCCCAACTGACTGAATGTACGAAATGATTGAAAGCTAATGGTTTTATAAGAAAAATGCAGTACTAAGATCTAAATCACACCGGCTCATGCATGCCTCGTCTCTATGGTCTGCCCAAAATACAGACGGAAAACTGTCCCCTTTGAACGATACTTAATACGGGCATCTCAACCTACCATGCTATCTCTCGGTAGATAAACGACATCTTCGAATCCATCGAAACAGCTGGGTATATGTACAACCTAATCAATAAATCCCGTAGTCCTTCCTCTATTCCACTTATTGAACTTAAAGTGTACTTTTACGATGCACTTTTAACACTACTTTTATTCATTGACAGTATCTATCACCAGACAGATGGAGCTGCTCCGCTGCTCAAAAAGCTCGAGTCTAATGAGATTCAGGAAGAAATTCTACGCTAGATTAAAGCTTTCTCATCAGATAGAACATTCCGCGTGAAATTCGAATCGGCCTACTCTTCTTCTGTACTGGTCTCCATTGGAGTTCCTCAAGGCTTCGTTTTAGGCCCACCCCTCTTTCTGATCTACTTCATTGACCTTCTAAATGCCCTTTCAAGTCCAAGTCTACCTTTTGCGGACATCCTGAAACCTTTGAGTTCCAAGGCCAGCACCCTCCAAATGGATGCTGACGCCACAAAGCAGTAATTACTGTACTGGCACCTTCCTCTGTACTACGAAAAGTGCGTCAGTATGTCGTTTGGGAGAGACCCAGCGAACGCCTTTGCCGCGCATTGTGAGAATGGGCCAGAAGACATTGTGACGATAGATACCGAAAATAATTTAGGTATCTGGCTCCCATCAAACACACCTTTCTCACTTCACCATGAAAAATCGTCTCAAAAGGCGTTTATCTTTCTACGGATGGTTTGGCGCATCTTCCACCGTATTACTTGCATGGACTTTCAGATACTTCATGGGGCTTACGTCAGACCTCTTCTTGAATATGCCATCCAAGTTGTCCGCGCCGGAAGCAAGAAGGACATAACTCTCATGGAGCGTGTCCAATAAGCTGATACGAAGATGGCTGCTGGTCTTCAATTGTTTGATTGTGAAAAGCGTCTCAAGGCGCTTGTACTCTTCCCCCTGGAGTAAGGTCGTCTCCAAGGGAACCAAATACATAAGGTTGAGGGAAACCCGGTGACTGCGCCTACCCGATGAACCCCAAGAAGGGCAAATCCGGTCAAGGGCTGCCAGAGTTTTGAGCAACCTTATGAGGAGCGTATTACGCCTAGACCTAATACTTAATTATGCTTTGTTTGAAAAAGGTTTGGTCAACAGGTTTTCTCTGTTGACCCAACTAATACACGGCGAGGACATGGTAAGAAGATTTTCAAGCTCATAGCGGACATTTTTATCAGACAACAATTTCTCTCGCTTCGGATAGTTGGTGCGTCGAGTGACCTTCCTCCTACAGTTATTCAAGCTGTACATAGAACCCAGTTCAAAGCACTTTTGGATGCTTTTATGTGAGTCCTGGCGCTAGTAATCTTACTGTCAAGCGCCGACAATATATCGGTGTTCATCCTTGGTAAGAAACCAGCGTCATGCTTCTAGACCAAATGTGAAAGGTTGTAAAGTGAAAAGATGACACTCCTAAAATAACACAATCTTGTAACGGTTAATCCGTCTATGCTTAGCATATCCAGATCCTTCGGAAGTTAGCTCAGCATGTAGCGAAGATTTATAGTGTCAAAAATGCCAACAAAGCACACGAGTTGGTCACAAAAGCTCGTTCTGCTGTTCTATGAAACGTTTCCTCTTCCAACAGCATGACTTTCGCGTGCGCATAGGGTTCTTCAGCACTTCAGTGCATCCATTACTGGTTTGTCGTTGCCCCAATTGTTCGCTGGATGTGGAAGAGAAAGATAGAAGAGAATAGAGATGGTTCTGACAAACTGTATCTGAGTTACTCCGTAGGGTGAAACACATCGCCTGATGTAGTCCCTATCTGAGCTAGTAGCGATTCATTACTTGCATGAACCAGGTGTTAGATTTCTATACCGAGATCTGTAGAAATGACCAGCGTGATGTCGAACGCAGAACAATTGATGTGTGCGAAGTAGCGACCCATATCAAGGCACAATAGCTCATTCGCGAGTTGGTTTGGAGGTCAGCTCACTATCGTCGTGGCTCATGTTGCCCTGCTTATGCAGTCTACCACGAGAGGGCTGCACACCGTAATATCGTTGAACATGATGATTAAGGCTGAAGAAAAAGAAAAGGGGATTTGATGGATCGCGTCATTGTGTCGCAGGAATGGGTCGAGGAGGTAAAACGGACATTGACGATCGCACCTCTATAAAGGGCTGTGGGAAGTGGATGTTTGAACCCTCTGTCGTGACGATTGCCACTGCGTCTATGGGGGTCGATCAGTATGCAGAAAAACGGCTAAGGCATAACCAAGCAAAGAGTATAACAAACGGATGGAAAAGCTTCAACCCGATATCAGACAACTGGCTTTTAATGTCCCCGTTGGCCAATTGGCGAGAAGCACCGCTATTAATCGGGAATTACCTTTTATTTTTTCGGGTAGACGGATCCACAAGACTAACTTAAGATAGTCTATTGTTATGTTTTCGAAGATGACGATGAGTATATCGCCTGGGAAAGATATTTCGCAAGCGTATACATCTTGCATTTGGGACCACTAAATCTATTTAACAGCACGTCGTTTATTTGCACGACCGGAGTCAGGTGACAACTACAACTCCATAATCGCAGAGAGGAAATGAATCCCCGCGTGTCATTGTGTATATCTGCACCAAAACGGCACAACAACTGATAAAGCAGAGAATTTCGTCGGTAGCTGAAGTTTTTCAGTTGATTATCGTGCTGTTCGTTGAGCTCGATTATGTTCTTGCAAACGTTTTTTCTCCAATCCAGGTGGCAACATCTGTGCATTGTTGAGAAGCGAAGTAGAACAGTACTTTGGTGGTTTTGCGTCGAATAATGGCGTGCGAGTGATTGTTTAAGTGGACTTGAAGTGGATAACCCCAGATTACGATTGATTTTCCCAGTGGGTAATCCTGTGAATAGGACTTTTCACTCACCTTCTGTTTGGTCGACATCAGCATTACCTCTGAACTTGATCTCTCTGGTTCGTACCCCGTGATCTTTGTGGGAATGGTCCAGCAGTTAATTCTGTCATCTGATGCTCGGCATTGTTTACTTCATTCAAATCAGTTTGCAATATCTTACTCCTAGAGTCCAGTTCAAAATGTCCGTCATTCCGGAGTATCACGCTTCCAGAAATTCCTTTGCAAATTAAGTACCACCACACCCCGGAACCTTCGATATTGGACTGCTGACCCTCCTGATCTTCAATGTGTGGACACCATGGAAAGTAGATGATGCCTTCTTACGGCCACCTTGTGATCCGTGCCAATAGTCTCCTCTACGGCATTTCCGAGGTGCTCGACGAAAACCGTATGGACAGAGGAGATACCAATCATCACTTAGCCTCAATCGTTTAAACATTTTTGTTACAACAGCTAATATACACTCTGTAGTCGTATTGCCTGTGTCTGCTTGGGCCAGCCCACCAGATCTGAGGGCACACAGACAGCGAAGATCATCGAGCGTATAGTGAAGCCAAAGTGCATGACAGAGTGCTAGGTGCAAACAAGCGACACGGTGACGAACAGTCTCATGTAGTCTGGCAGGTCACGCTCACAAAGTGTGATGCGGTCGTTGGAGCGGGCTAGGCTGCGCACCCCAGCGGATTTTTGCCGCTTCAAACATGGAATACTTTCCATGGTGGGCTGAAACATTACGAATTGGCTGCGATTCAACGTTGGCTCACGAGTGGCACTGCTGTGTTTTGTAAGGGCTCCCCTTTGCTTAATTAATTTTTCGCCAATTCAACACCTAACATCAAAGCCGCCTCCGTCCATCTTCCAGACTTTGTGTCTGCACTCCGTGAATGTCTCGACAAATTGGCTAGCCAGATCACAGCCATCCGCTTATATCGACCCTGTCCGATTGAACGTACATCTTTGATTTCGCGTTCACATTCTCGATCATATTGACCCTCCAGGGGAATACTTATGGCTAGCACCATAGTTCTTTCGAAGTACTTTCACTCGAGTGTTCCCACCCATGTTCTTTCCGACCCAACTATCCATATCCTCATTCATCTTTGGAATTCCGTTGGGCCAACCCATGGGGGCTAGTTATGTTCAAGGCTCTCTTCATATCGTTTTCCGCCCAACAATCCTCGATAAAACTCCTGACCTCGGTTTTTTATAGATACTGGAGCTGTCATCAGCACTATTCGCCCATCTGCCGCTTACGCCAGCCTCACCCCTGCTACTTTTAACCTGACCGCCGCGAATGGTTCTTCTATTAAGACTTATGGTCAGCGCGCTTTTCTCGTAAATTTTGAGTTACGCCGCGAGTTTCCATGGATTTTCCTCATCGCCGACGTCTACCACCCCCTCATTGGTGCCAGTTTCCTCGCTTATTTCAATCGTTCAGTGAACCTGAGACAACAACGTCTTATTGATGCCCACACTCACCCACCCATCTACCTACCTATCTACCTACCTATCTACCTATAAGTTTTACGTCAATCTATCCGTTGACGTTTTCTAAGAGAGATGATTCACCTTATCACACACTGCTTCGTCACCTTCCTGGTTTAAGCAAACCCAACCCAAGTAGAACATTAGGTTAACGAAAACTCGGGGACTGTGCCTGCCTGATGAGCCCCAAAAAGGGCGAAACCGGTCGTGGGCTGTCGAATAATTTTCAGCAACCTTATGAGTAGTACATTGCGTAAAATTAAACCCAACTTTTATTTGGAAAACCCAAAACATTCCGTATATTACCATGTTCACACTCGACGCCCTCCTTTTTTACATGCCTATGCCATTTGGCTCCAGAGAGATTACAGATAACAGAAGACGAATTTCAACATATGCTTCAACTGGGAATCATCGAACCTTCTCAAAACATGTGGACTTAACCCCTTCATATGGCTCCCAAAAAAATATCTTCTTACTTACGACACCCGATCGTCACCTCAATCCACACCACGGTTTTTCGTCATCGTTGCACTGATGAGCAGCATTTCCCCACAGTGAAATTCTCCGTGCTTAACATCATATTCCCATACTGAGCGGTGTTCCTTTTGTTTTTGCGTATCTCGATGACATCTTGTTTTCCAGCTCCGTACTCGAACAGCATTTAGCACATATGCACACTTTCTTTACCCATTTAAACAAAGATGGCGTCGTGATTAGTGCTCAGCAATGTATTTTCGCTTCAGCCTCATTGACTTAGGCATGCCGTCGACAAAAAGTGAATTTCACCTGTCACCGATAAATCTAATGCCATTCGCAACTTTCCTTTCCCGATATCTGTTAAACGAGTCAAACATTTTTTAGGGATTATTGATTTCTATCACTGTTTCCCCTCTAGGGCTGCAACACATTTACCACTTTTACTAACCTGCTAGCTGGAAATCCTCCAATTAAGAAGTTGTAAGTACACTTGTGCAGCTAAAAATAATGGAATTGGTGAAAAAGTCTAAGCAAAGAAGAGCCGCTACAGTCGTGACTGATATCAGTATGCAAAACACAGCAGGATTCATAGGTGCTTCGTGTAAGTGATCCAGTGAAAGATGTGTATATGGATCAGAAATTGCGCGAACAGCCAAGTGGCCGTGAACTGGAATGTCGACGGCGAGGATAAGCCAATCAGAGCGAGGATAAGCAAACAATCTGTTTCGAGTTTGCATATCATACCAAAACCATCGTAAAAAGGCAGAGGCTTTACAAAGGTTTTGCGTACTACATTCACACTACTTATTCTAGCCAACAGCTTTTGCCGATGGAGGTTGATATGCAAAGTAACAACGAAACACAGTCATGCGCAGAAAAAATTGATCAGTTGTATAACTGTTGGCCACCCTATTTCCAGGGCTTTCCAGCCAACAAAGACGATTGCTGAACACACTGTCACGGTTCACCCTATGTACTTAGGGGCTCTAAAGTAGGCAGTGTGAAGGTATCAGCTAGATCTAGAGTCAAGTTATGAGTATAATAGCGCAGTATGTACAATCCGAAACTGTTCGGACTCGACACACAATATCGATGTCGCCTTGTCATGGATAGAACTCCGGCTACTCCGCTCAATTATCATTGTCTTCACCCTGCCCATGTACAGTTCGGAATACAATCCCGTAATGAGCTTGCTGACCGAAAGTCCTATGTATGTACTATGTGCTGCACTCTTAGAGCACAATTAGGCATCCACACCTATGGGTCCCTCCATCACAGGACTTCACATCAAGTGACAAGGTAACACGTTCTGCAGTATTTTTGATTCCACAGTTCTGCAGTGGTAAGGTCAGTTCACGTTTCTGTTTCAGGCACATCACTCTCCACAAAGTTCATATGTGGCCTTGAACGCACACAACCAGCTAGCTAGGTTACGGTTTGACCGCTGCAACGCTCAAACTCACGAAATCCTATCAGCCTTAGTCCTGTTGATTCATGCCGCAACCTCTGCATCTCTAGCGGTTTCATGCCAAAACTTGTTTCGGCGTTTATTCACAATGTGACGTCCTCAAGAAGCCTGCCATCGTTACTCAACGAAAGCCCATGTTAGTCCTGATGCAAACAAACACGCCCGCTCCAAATGTGGGCGTTGCGGTAGGCATGTTTGACGTTGGAGGAGCTGAATAATGGAATAAAGGCACGCGCCACTGGTCAGATGTATTCATGACAAGGTAGTGCATTCAGGTGGCCTCGAAGTTGTGGATGTTGGCGAACTCGATAGTTGACAATATTGTGACTGCAATGGTCCTCTAATTCCAGCTCTGAAAGAGCATTTGCATGATTTTTTTCGGAAGGGCGTTGTCACTCTTTACGGTTCCGGCAGAAATACAACTAACGTATTTGAATTAAATGGGCTACGCCGGACTCTTCGAGTGAACGTTTTTGATTGTTTGCGCTGTTTTGCCCAGCAACATCATGGGAAATTTCGTCGGTCTTTATGAGAGAACGGGCCTCAATCGAGGGAGTTTGGTGAGTGATCGCTATATGAACAACCAATGCCATTCAATGCATGCAACTATTCATACCGCATTTGCTGCAGCACACTGTACCACAGCTGACTAATTAGAGCGAAACATGTACCCACTATGGACTAACCAGAATATGTGTGCCAGGTCAGATGGTGGGATGTTCCAACGAGAGTGGTGATAATATAAGAACTCCAGATATATCTTTTCGACCCAAACTGGTGGTAAAGGATGATTACAGGTTCTTAGTTCACCCGTGGCTAAAGCTTGGTCGTTTTCATAAAAATTACACTCCCCATTGAATATGCTCTGTACACGATAATTAATTTGGTAAGCACTTCATAAATTATGTAAGGAGTTCAATGCATAACTCGGATTGAACATGAAATAAAGGGCAGTAAAACGTAGTTCAACACCCGTAATAAAGTTAGTATGGCTTAAGGTTGTTTTCTCTGATCCCTGTCCTGGCCACAAATCCCACAAACGATATTGCTCGTTTCGTCGAGCAGATCAGGGTTTGCAGGTAACCGCACTCCAGCCAGTGGACATGACGTTTAGGCCACTACTTGAGCTATGCTTGGGCGGACATCAGCTGATCGACACATCAACGTAAGAACCCATAACTAAAATTTGGTATGGGCGCTGTGCCTTGAGTGACTGAGTTTGAGATCGCCTCAACATTTTTTCTTGGAACACGTGGGTGGGCACGATCACACTCGAGGTGGCACTGGAGACCGGTCGGTTCGAAGACAACGGAAACCATCACGATATCCCTGTCCACCAGCGCTGTCGTTGCACAGTGGTTAAAACAATAAAACACAGTAGAGAAAGGTAATCTTCCGATACCCAGTACGACTGTTTCTTGAATTATACCACACCTTGTGACTGTAATGACCTGGCAAAATGAAATAAACAGAATTCGAGAGCCCTTTAGAAATCCTGAATAAAAGCTCGAGCTTTTTCGGCCTGTAGGTAAGTTTGAGTAGATTGGCAGTCTCCGTCGTGAACAACAGTAAAACTCAAGTGAGCTCTAGGGAGTGCTGTCATAAATAGGAGAGATCACGGAAAAGACCCAAAAATGTAGTTCACTATCTAAATCTACAAGCTCAACTATGTGGAATTTCTGCATCAGCAGGGGAGCTTTTTTTGGATGCCTCATGCAGCCTTACCCTCGCTGAAATGTAATTCTTGAAAATATTGCTACTGAGGCATAGGGTATACAGAGGCCACTCAGTGAATGCCGCATAGGGTTCATGGTACGATATTTACACACACGACAATGTACATGTTTCACTCCTACCACAGTTTTTGAGCAAGCTGAGCTACCCGATGTGACTGTGCTCCATCAAATCAGTCGCATCTTGCATAAAATAGCGTACCGCTGCTGAGTGTGAAGTCGTAGATGACACATTTCCTTTCTGTCTGTATTTCATAGCTGATTATAGACGGCCTGAGAAAGCGATCCGTGAGTAACGCTACCCTGCTCAAGGAGTTGGTTCATGAGGCCCAGCTGTCTTCCTGGAGTGTAGTTGCAACCCTGTCCACTTCGCGCTTTGTAGTGATGTGAATTTGAATGACCATCTTTCCTTTCTTGCTTCGGACCTGCTGATTGATTGAGATTCTGTAGGATTGTCGTCAATGGGTCGTAATTTCAGAGAAGATCATCACAATCGGACAGAGCTGTGCGGTGGATAACTTATCGCATCTATATGCTAACACAAAGTGCTACTAAATTCCACCGTTGCCTGTCGATCAGCAGCATGCGGTAGTTTGGTTGCGCTTCATAGTGCACTATCCTGAGTGCAGTCAACTGCCGTTCCCAAGTCATTAGATTACCGACCACTTGGTAGGGTCTGTGAGATCACTTGAGCTAACCGTAGACAGTTGCCGAATTTGTGGAAGTTTCAATGATACCACTCGTTAGACAACACTCCTTCTGTCCTGGCGCAATTATTCCCGTTATTCTACACCAAAGTTTGGAAGCGCTGGATCCGAGTTACGCTCTTGTTAGAGCTCATCAGCAGTGTGTATCCTAGGTCGGGCTGGGGTTTGAACCGCGGGCATCCGACGTTCTAGGCGATCGTGTTACCGCTAATCCACCAGCGCACGCCAGCCGCCCCTAAATTGTTGCACCTGAACAGGCGAGGGTGTTCGCCTGTGTGCTTTGTGACTTGCTTGCTTAACGGCTCGAGCCACAAGCCAGAATATGGGAAAGAAAGGGAGTGACTTGTTGCACTGGTTGGCTCAAAATAACAGGCAACCACCTATCGTTTTCGGAAAAGTTTGGTAATAATCGGTAGATTTATTGCTGGGCAACGTTTCGCTTTTGACACAAAAGCTTCGTCAGGCCAAGTGACTAGGTTACGAGGTTGGTCGAGATTTAAGGCGGAAGGAGAACCAATCATCTAAGTCAAGCTAAATCTCTGTTGGGTGTCGGCCAAGGGATATTGTGTGTTAGAGTGGGTCACCAAGGGGGGAACCTAATTGGATTTGGGTCCAGCCTAGGGTGTAGTTCTTCTGGTTCGGTTCACTTGATGATCCCTCTTGAACGTCGTTTGCACCTTTCGTCCGTCTGTGTAGATGAGATAATGCTACGATAGTTGTGTAAGGGAGGGGGATTCTGTGAACTTTGGTCGGGTTGGGATTTCCACCCCCTGTTTTTGCTAGTGATTCTAAGTGAATTGACAACCACACAGTCACGTGTGGAGGCAAGCCCTTACTTAGTGAGATTTTATAAACTGCAGCTGCGCCCTCAGAAAGGACCAGGGTTTGGAAGCGTGTCCTGTGTTACACAGAATTAAATGAGATGGTTAACTGGCTTGAAAGCGACTCAACGATGCGGCTTTTCGCAGTACGCCTGAATTTCTTCATTGAATACTTGGGTTGAAAACATTGATCAAACACCCCGAAGGATGAAGAACTGACATCTTGTAGACGTAATACGCTACTCACAAGGTTGCTGAAAACTCTTCAGCAACTTTTCAGCAACCTTGTGGGTATTGTATCACGTCTATACAATGTGTCGCCACATCTCGAATATCGTGCCAACTGAAACATGAGGTGGTCTAGTGCAGCACATTCAGTTGTTTAAAAACATCCTAAACGAGAAATTCAGCTGGGTGCACGGTGAGTCTCCCGTCAAAAACTAAATTGGTATGCAAATGAGTATATTTCACTAACTGACGTTTTACATATGAGACGACAGACTAAGTGGACAATCGGTGACCAAGAACTAGTTACGTTTCCACAGTTATGTAGTTGGAGGTCAATAGTTTGGATTCGTTTGACTGTTTGACTGCCGAAAGAGGGGTCGGGCACTTGGAGGCACACGAACATATGCCAATGGGTTCAGTAGTAAAGGAGAGAACTTGTACAGTAATGGCGCAGTATCGACTACTGGGTTCATCTGTCCAAAGAGGACTACAAACTGGTTAAGGGTACTCAACGTACTGGTCATTAGCTGCGATAATTTTCCGTATCAGTCTTCTCGGGAAAGGTCCTTGCATAGAGAGTTTTTAAGTTTGCGACGCTGGCCTGATCTTACCCTGACTGAAAATGAGTATTGCATTGAAGCCTAGATAATATTTAATCTGTGTGTATGGAGTAAATTGAAATCACACACTTGCGACAGAGCTCTCAGGAAACTCGTCTAAGTGACTTAACCGGAGAGCCTATCAAACAAGAATGTAGGGCGCAGTTTTGGGGCTGGGCGGTGAATACTAGAACAAAAACAGGCATCAGGTTTTGTCCTCATATGACTGAAAGTGTATCGCATGCGTGTGCAAGTTGGCGCTCAACCCTACAAATTGCCCTCCACGCCACCAATTTGTAGCACGTTTTAGGTGTATGGTTATCTGGGCGAATTTAGTGTTCACCCTTTGCAGGAACTGCTACCGTCAGGCGGGAATCGGCGGCTGATAAATCTGATTTAATTCCTCCTACGGATTTGGAACCACAAATACAGAAATAAAGTAGAACGATCAGAAAAGGCAAAATTGCAAATTTGTTCACCAGAAGCAGCGGTGATCACCTACAGCGTCACAACTGATAGTAGTAGTTCCATTTACGGGGCGCGCTCGGCGATTACAAGTGGTATAGTAGCATTTTGGAATTAGCTTTCTTACTTATCAATGGAAGCCGTTCCCGTCACTAGGTGGGACAGTGAGTTTGCTGTTTATGGGGCAACATCCAGGCGCTAAACGAGGTTCTTATGAGGTCTACAGCCCTAGGGAATGAGATTTATCATTCATCATTTTATGTGATACTCAAGTAGATTGTAAATAAGAAACAAATCGCCGAATGCAGAATATTAATTTTGCCGAATCACTGGGAAGTTGCTAATACACGAGAATAGCTACTTACTGGAAATACCCCAATGTATTTGGGGAATCCACCTCACCTTCACAGTTAATACCAGCATGCAGGTTGAGGGAAACAAGGCGGCGATTTCGAATGAAGGTATGGTCAGATCCCTCTACTGAATATACAGCAGTAATTTGAGCAAAATACAAAACCTACCATGGACAGGCTACTCAGCTTGGGACTACACGGCTGAATAAACTACTCCTCTAGCCAATATTTTTAGCTAGTGATGCATTGTGTGGTATGCATGTTTTATGGATGGAGGAATTATAGTTCTGTATATGCCTGACGTGAAAGGTGATGATTTAGCTTAGATTCTGGGTAATGAATGGGTTTTACTATTGACATTTTTCAAGTGACATCTTGATGAGCTGAGCTCAGTCGATTAGGTCAAAAGTGAAGAAAGGCTACGGGTACCTCATTGCACACGAAAACTCCACTGAAAGGTACATGGGCTGCAAAAAGTAGCCGGTCGGTACTTAAAATGGACCTGCTGGAAACCTTTTGTGGGGGCATATAGATAAGGTAGAGTATCTTGTGTGGTGTGACGTATCACCGTCATATTTCTTTGGAATCATGTGTTTTTCTGTTAGTATATTGAGGAGATGAGCCCAAATCACCAGTTGGTAGGGTATATAATTGAGGTTGGAGCCCACAGTAGCCATTCTTTACTCTTGACTGACTGAGTTCATCTCATCTCAGGGCAAATTGAAAAGTAGTAGGTTAAAAAAAACGTTAAGCCCCAAAAAGCACATCTCATTCAAGGTGGTTGGTCCTAGATACAGGCACATGTTACTTCACGGAATTTAAAACAGTACAACTCACCAACGGCTGAAATCGTTTGTGTAAAATGTGTTCATGGTCAGTATTGACATCACAACATCACTGTTCAACACCTTACAACCATAATTTATTTGAAAGCGTTATTGTGAAGAATAGAATAGAAGTAAATGAAAATGGACCCAGCGCTAGCCTACCACAATTATTCCGAGGTATGGTCGTTGGCTTGTTCGCTGAGCTGGGCGAACAAGCCAACGACCATCTACGCTACCTGAGCTGCCAACATTTTCCTCTATTCCAAGGTATCCACACCTCCAGACACGCATTCAAGCAATCTGGATAGAAACGTAAAACAAGAGTGCCACTGACATCGGCCAGCAGGTATATCTTGTGGCTTCTCCAACCAGGCACAGTGGGGCTTGCATGGATCCCATCCCGGGAAGCCTGCTGCTACGCAGACTTTTCGTAATGGCTTCCGTACCCTTGGACACATTCTACAACTGAAGGCACAGCTGCCGCAAAAGTATCGGACAAGTTCAGTCAGAGCCACAAATGCACGATTCCTATAGCATTTAAGTGACCAAAGAAAAAAATTATGTGAAAGGTGGTATCGGTCTCACTGCTATCGACGATTCGCTGAAGTCAGTCAAGCTTGTTGAATAAGGAAATAATGAATGACCCAGCTAAAACACATTTATTGAAAAACCCAGGCGTTACTATGGTCCGTTTAATCTCATGAATGCAACTTGCAGAAGAATCTCACGAAAAATTAACAACAGGGAACAATCTTAACATAGTTCGGTGTGTTTTTAGAAGGCACTAGGCTTCATACCGGAGCAGAAACAAAATGAATATTGACTCAGGCAGTGCATTCGACCCTACCAAAATCGGATAGTCACACGAAGCAGATCACTGATCAAGATCTCACCTCTTGTGTATGTTGAATTCAGGGTCAGGGTCATAAAGCTGAGCTCTCGACTGATATAGTAATCAGTTCCTGGCTAACTTCTCGTGAGAGTTCAGCAGAATCAGACGAACGGTTTGAAACCAGTGATCGATTTCGATCAATAGGTCGTTGCTCACACTAGATGGCGTCTCAATCGCGTTTATCGTAACTGAGATTTCTCCTATTGCTTCAGTTGATTTCTTAAATATTTGCACGCAAACTTGGATACTGTTAGTGTGCCCTACATAGATCTTTTCCCTACTTTTGGTAACAGTTCATTGTCTGTTTTACTTCTGACGTAATAGAAGGGTGCCTTCAGTGGATGCAAACAAACGACGCTGAAATCATTCCGCTGAAAGCCAATATTGGGCCATTCGAAGCGCGTTTGATAAGAAAAGGCTGAAAGCGGTCTTATTTGAATTCCTTAACCAGCAGTGCAATTTTTCGGAAATCATAAATAGCGCCAGTTTTGCACGGAATATCGAAGAGATGTCAAAATGCCTGATTCAACTGTCTTGCCGTGTTCCAATCCCCTCTTCTTGGGTGTTATGATCGAAGCTGTCGGAATATATCACTCACAAATGTTCACCTGCGCCAAGGAGAACAGATCAGTCAACCGAGTCGAATGCGCCCTGGAAATACAGGAACACTAAAATTGTGGGCTGTTTGTGCGTATGGCGTAGTTCTAGCGCCTAATCGAGTGTGAAGATTTGGTCAGTGCAACCCATACCAGGCCGGCACCCCGCTTGCTGGTCTCGAGTCAGCCTTTCACGGACCACCATAAGGCGACGGAGCACAAGTGACGCCAGTACTCTCGTCACAACCGGGGTTAAGCTGATCTCCCTCCGGTTACTACACTCAATAGAAACCCCCTTATTTGAAATTGGGCACTATCATCGACTCCCTCCAGTTGTCTGGGACAATCTCCTTTTCCCAAAGGAAGGTCAATAGGTCAGATAAGCGCTGACTGGGGATTTTACCCCCGTCTTTGAGCAATGTGGGTCGGAGGTTATCCGGATCAGATGCTCGGTGGCGCTTGAGAGAACATTTGCAGTCAAAAACCCTCCGAGGCCGTAGGAGGCTCTGCTTTCCTCGTCCAGGATTCTACGTCAACTGTGGACTCCAGGTGAGTGGCAGCTGGTGACCACGATAACTGTTGTTCGAAGCATTCGACCCACCGGTCCAGGCGTTCTTCTTTATTTAAGATGTTCACTTCCTTCTGATCCTTGATAGTTGCATTCACAGGAGGTTTCCCGGGACCGGTCGCGCGGATCGACTGAAATAATCTTCGGGCATTACCGGCTTTCTGGACCTCTTCCACTTCTTTGGGTTTCTGTGTCCACCAGACTTCACGGTCGGTTCGCGCGCTCACTTTCACTTGACGTCCTATAATTCGTCGCACCAAGTTGTGTTCGGGACCGGCTGGAATAGTTCGCTGAGATTTAAGCAGTGCCACTGTTCGGTCTGATATCCAGTGCTTGAGTGAGACTGGTAGCGCCGTGAAACAAGCAAAACTCCCAGTACTGTTCAAAGAGGTGGAGATCTCATCGCAGTATGAATTCATATCTGACGGTGGAGCATTTGGAAGAGACTGTAGAAGACGTTTCTGTTAAATTCGTCTACCATCCGGATCTGTCGGTCTTTCAGTTGCCAGAAGATTTTCCGCACTTTACGCGGCCCTGGAAGACGAAGGGAGAATCGACCCCGGACGAGTGCGCGGTCAGAATCTACAAATGTTTCTAAAACCACTGGCAGTCGGTTACTGATCAACGCCATCAGTAACTGAGGGCAATGTGATAGATTTGAGTTTGTGGCCGCACGCAGTTGGAGGACACCATGTGACCAGACGACTTCGGCTATGTCAGAAGTTAGTACTGCATAAAAACAGCCTGCTGAAGCAATCGTCCACCATTGTCCGTACGTACTGAGTCCAATCCATTTCGACCTCCTAATTGAGTCTCAGATTGGCGAAGCCTGCCCACTTGTGTATTCAGATCTCCGGCAACCACAACGATATCTGAGTTTTTAGCTCGCCGCAGCAAGGCATTCAGGGCGTCGTGAAACCTGTCTTTGACGGCGTCGGAGCTACAGTCAGTTGGGGCGTAAGCAGGCACAATAAACAGACATGGATCAACTTCCCGCTTGTGATACTCCTTCCCAGACGTTGCCAGACGAACCGCACAGAGGCGACTATCAACGCGTATCCAGTCAAGCAAGGATCCTTAGGTCCAGTGACTTAGGAGGATACCAACCCCTGCACATCCTGCCACAGCAGCCTCTGGGTCACCAGAGGTGCGTAGCCGGAAGCGAGTGGAGAGCGATGGGGCGGTTAGCTCAATCACTGTGCTTGCATCTTGAATTCTCGTTTCTGAGACGCAGCACACATCAATGCCAAGCGAGTCCAGTATGAGAGTGAGAGCAGCTAGTTGACCTGCTTGCTTTAGAGTGTGGANATGTCGGCGCCGGATGACGCGCAGATGTTGCTCACAAAACCGTTGCAGGACGAACGGAGTCATCAGTCCTAAGTACTGGGTCTACAAGGATAGACTTATTAATGGGGCGGGGTGAAGAGGAAGAAAAATTATATGAAAGGGAAGAAGAGAGGCGTCAGCGGTTGCATGTTTTCGCTTACCCGCCCTGCTGTATGCATCGATTAAGACGAGCCGGCTGATGGCGCCACGCGATGGCCCATGTGGTATGATTTTATTCGTATATGTGCGGTTCATGGTTGTACGTGGGCTGGGATACTGCCAGGGCGCCCACACCTAGACAGGAGGACCAAAGCCTTTGGCTCAAAAGCCTGACCACACATTAGCGATGTTTGGCTAGAAATGTAAGTACATTACCATTTTTACGGAACAAGTCGACACACATTTTCCAACCCCCAACGTGGAGGACAAGGAGACCGTGTTCGTCAGATCTCTAAACATTGACCAACCTGGTATGAGATACTCTGCAAGTGTCGCGTGGACACCTCCCAGTATAGCTCAATGTTCGCCGAGGTACACAAGCCGTCACTCCGCGGTAGGGTCCAGTCTCTTTGTGACGGGCGTGTCTACTTGACGCGGTCAGTAGACGATTTAGACTGAAGGCCATTTAAAATCGTCCACTTTAGATAGCAATATTGGCAGATATAACTGCATGGGCTAAACAACTGGAAATTAGGTGCATTTGCAAACGTTTCGGGAGTGTCTGCGTAAGAAACGAAGTTTTTTTGCAGAACCTTCTCAAAAACAGCCATTGGGTCTCACTGGAATCCCCAGTTTTCAACGTTGATGTTCAAAATTTGTTTCAACGGTTACTCTAAACTTCCAATCATTGTTGAAGTAAGGTAGCCTTATGATGAACAGTATCTTTGTGCAACTCCAACTGGACAATGCCTTATCCATCACGGTAGCTCCTGAGTTTACACAGAGCATTCTCAGTAAACCAATAGGTGCTGAAAGTTCACACGCTCCTCACAAGATACCCGGTTAGGAGTTAGCATTTCTTGAACAGTTTGAGTTTGAGCTTGCGTTTGCGTTTTGTAATTAGCATGCCGGAGATATCTGTTACGTTACACGTTTGAATTTGTCAGGTATTGATTAGGTAGAAAAGGAAATGCACTTTGGAGAAATGTTCGTGTTTTTCCTTTTATCCAGCAGATTTCCCTTGCTCACTTGTACCCGTAAACCTTGAAGACAGTATAGAGGAATAAGTACTCCAATGTTATTGCAGAAGGCCTTGAAATGCTTTGTATCATCATCTAGGTGAACGTCCATCATATTTTCCAAAGAGATCATTAAGCGTACCACATCGTCTTCACACGCAGTGGAAACAACAGCAGTATCTTATTCGGGTGACTTATGTAGGCTTGCCCAGAGCCGAATGTAAGGAAATGTTGGATACCGAAGTCCCAGCCAAGCAACATAATTAACCAGCGTTGTAATCGACTAACACTCGGGTCTGGAATTCTCCTTCACGGTCAGATATTGCTGAAGAGGTTATTAGTTAGCTAAAAGACTGAAATGGAGTCCATAAACTATCTTATGTAGCTTTCCAAGGCAAGCACAAGGGAAAGTGCTTTTTCTCAATTTGTCCGCAGACTCATTCCGTTGTCGGTAACAAGCAAGTGGCATGCATAATGAGTTTTGCTTCCAGCTGAAAATACATGTTATATAACAGCACCGATGCGATGGTCTGATGCGTCTGCCTAAACGATAAGTGGTAACTTTAAGTCGAAGTGTGTCAGGTGGAGGACTGAGAGTAACATTGACTTGACAGAATCAAACGACTTTTGGCACTCACCCGACCAGTATCTTTACTTCTTGTCTTTCCTTAGTAGCTTGTTGAGTTGTGCAAGCAGAGCGCCCATAGCAGGTAAAAGCACACTGTCATTATTAAGCAGTCCAAAAATGAACCAGGTTTACTCGTATCAGTAGGAGGTGGCATGCACTGTAAGTCCTGTGATGTAACAGCACCTATACCATGATTTGATGCATCTGTTGCAGCAACAATTTGTAACTTTGAGTCAAAATGTGTAAGGAGGATGTCTGAGGTTGACATCAACTCAACAATGTCAAGGGATTTCGATGCTCATCCAACCAGTACAACTTTCTGCCTTTAATCAGTAGCCTGTTGAGTTGTGCAAGCAAGGCATGCGTGGCAGGCAAGAATGCACCGCAGTGACTAATTGATTTCAAGGAAAACAAAGTGCACTTATAGCGCTGAGAGGGGACATGCAGTGTATGGCGTCTGGGTTATCAGGGTCTGGATGATGACCATGGTGACAAAAAGTGCAACCCAGACGCTCTATGGAAATGGGAAACATTGGCAATGATTCAATTTGAGGTGAAACCGTAGTCTCTGATACGCCGGAGGACATGATCAAGTCTTCATGCAGTTCAATAACTGTGTAATGCGCCAATAAAATCGTCTGATACACCTAACACACCTCTTAGTATACATCCATAATTTGCTGAGTGACTGTGCAGTTTTGATACCAAACAGCACTCTGCAATTTGTGTTGATTTCTAAAAGCTCTTTATGCTCTTGCGGCAATTCTACTTCCGCAAGATCTAACTTCTCAAGGAAGCAACCCCGCTGAGCATCGTGAACAGGTTCTCAAGGACAGGTACTAATGAGTAGTGGTGGTAATGAGTAGTAGTAGTAATGAGTAGTAGTAGTAGTAGGTAGTAATGAGTTTCTAGAGTTGTTTTGCGACCTGTCGAGTGATCCATGCACAATCTGACTTTACTATTTGACATCTTAAGAACAACACTTGGAGAATTGGGATTGGAATAGTTCACATGAGTGGTGATCCCGGTTAGCTCATATTGCCCAAGCTTTTGATCAACAGATGGAATGGCAGCAGAGAAAATGGTCGTTTTGGTAGGAAACTGGTTTTGTGTTCGGTTCTAGATACGGTGCGCCCTTCGAACCCGTAAAACACTCAAACGTGTTGTCGAAAACACTTTGGTAATAGTGTGTTAACCGTAACACTAACATTGTGACAGAAGAAAGCGATAGATATTAGAGATCGAGTTTTCCATCCAATCCAAAATGAGAGAGAGAGAACACGTTCCCTAAAAATTTTACTACCGTAGACAACAGAACAACTTACTTCACCGTGTAAGTTAAGCAGAGTATCTGATGTACTTTCAGCCAAATGTGACGGAGAAAATTCCACATATAAGAAATCAAGGTCATGTTTGAAGGTGCTAGCTGTCTAGGTGTCTAGTGTATCGTAGGCCAAACTATACACAAATTTGCTACTGAACTCAACGTCAACTTTAAAATTAAATGGTAAACTGTTAGACTGACCCACTGAACCACTTACAGCTCGATATTTTAATGCGTGAGCTCAATCGGTTTGTTTGACGCAGAAACAGGCAGCGATTTTCTTTGCGTTCCAGCCTGCTGCGGCTTCTGCAGCGGTGCTATTTGAGAGGGCAAGGCCGGTGAACTAGCAAGCCCCCCAATGTCAACAAGTTGATGGCAGTTTACTGAGTTGTTTGAGTGTTGTAAGCTTACGTGGTGATCTGGGATAGCCAACTTTAGTTACTAAACATCGGGCAGTAAGAAGACCCTGTTGGATCTGGACAGAGTCGTGCTTCAGATCAAGCAGTATTTAACATTCATCAGTGGTTTGCTGATGGTGGTATCGAACCAACATACTAAGAATCCGTGTTTGAATGTGTTGCTCTACCTGGTTTATGGTTAAATGGAAAGCACTTAAAGCGATGTCTTGTCCAAAAGTACAGCTTGGAATGATCACATTCGCGACTCCTAGTAACTACGCCTGTAATAATGACACCAGCATGTTTTCAACCAATTTGAATCACCACTGCCGGGAAATGAACTAATATATTTGTTCACCGAATAAGTACTCATGTGCACGGGCAGTTGCGTGGTTTTTCTCGGTAGAATAAAATTTGAATAATGCTAATGCTTCTTTGGGATCAGTTTACGTCAGGGTAACCTAGTCTTGTAGTCATCATTCTAGCTTTTAGATCCGATGTTTACTGAATCCTCATACGGGCGAAAAACAGAGACTGAATGGTACATTGTTTGGGGAATCGAAAGTAAACCCCTTAATACTGTTACAGGCTGCATGAACGGAGAATGTGTTGGGTCTGGTATATACCTTTGGTATTGACGAAATGGAAAACGCTGTGCTTTTCAGCTACCGCCTGGAGGACAGGCCTGAGTTCTTCCGCTGACTTGATCGAAGTAGGTGAACAATCCTCGATGACACTGCTATGACCAACAACACTCAAGCTGTTCTCGTGTAGTTCTAGTACCTCCTTTGGACCAGCCCATTGGCCAAGGTAGCAGCGTGAGACAAAATTTGGTGGAAGCAGGTGACAATATGACGGACAGATACCGCTAAACAATAAAAAGACTGTAGGCTGTCAGGTCACGGTTTGAAATGCTTATTGCATTATGGGATCAAGAAAGACTGCTCGCCTTAAGTGGGAAACTGTTAGTCAGTTCACTTGTATAGACAATCTCTCAGTATTGTACCGCACTGTTCCTATAATCCTACAATCAAATCAGTCCCTCTTGTCCCGTTTAGTTTAAGGTCTGGAAATTATATTAAGCTCTTAGGTTTGCTTCAAGTGTTTCAGTGTTAATTTAAAAATGGATTCAATAGAGTCGAAAATTCAACGCCGCTGAGGTTGAGACTAAGTTATCCTAAGGTATGAAAGCTCCTCGAGTGCGTGCAGCACTGTGCGTCTCTCTGCAGATTTCAAGCCGCCAATCCAGTTACCGGGACACCCAATGTGTGCGTTGAATAGATATACACATGTATGCATCTTCATTTCCAATGCGATGTACGGCTTTTGACACACATCAGTTGATGTGTGTCAGTTGCTTGGTTTGTGTGTGTGTGTAAGCATGTCTGTTTCGAGTTCGTAGAGAGAGAATTGGCTCTCATTGTTACAAGTGAGTTAACAGAGCCCTGCTACAAACGCGGTGGATGATCAGGAAACACGTGGGAATCTTGACGTCATACTACCGAACGGTCTAGACTTCAGGTGTTAGGTCGCGTATTAGAATCTCTGGAAATTCAAGAGATGAACAAGTGCTTCTCGGCTTTTCGGCATACACTGACTTCAGCCACAAGTAGGAATCACGATTCAAACGCAGGAAGCCACAAGAACACACTCAATTCAACCAGAATTTTCTGGAGCATCAATGTGCGCTTTCACATTAAGTTTATGCAGTTTGCTGCGCTCATTTTCGCGCGGAATTCGACGAACAGATATACTTATGCGGATTGGAAGCATATAGCACATCTAACGTAACAACAGAGCGCGCAACTGTGCCTCCTAACTTCGATTACGTAGCCAAGTGAAGGAGGTTCAGATTGAAGCACATGGTAATTGATTGAGAATTGCGGTTTGGAAATAATTTTACGCAGCCTCACAGCCTCACTGGCTTTGAAAGTTTAATGCGATTACACATTAACGACGGGGCATCGTAACGTCTGAACTGTGCTAGGTTTTCTTAACAAGAAAGGACGGATCTACTGGTTTTGATTGAAGGAGCTCGTAGTGCGAACAGGCCCAAAGCATGAGGTCAGCTTACATTTAGTTACCTACCAGTTGACTGACCTGCAGATTAGCTCATTTCGAGGTCATTACTGTGCTTCGCATTTGATACCGATGACGAAAATCTTAATGGCAATTCAAAATGACGGTTTCTCTTTAGGTTTTTTTCTTATTCTCTGTTTACGCGCCTTCACACCGGGCCAAACCATCTGTTAATCTTGGGAGTTGGGTGTTATCAGTGCAACTTTTAACCGCCATGTACAGTCGTGTTCTTCACTGATCTGTCAGAAGTTGTGCTGAGAAATATCTATAATGAGAACGTTTTCCGTCTTTTATCTCTTGGTAAAACTCTTCTATCCCCTATACAGATAATCTGCATTACTTTCGTCGAATGGAGAAATCTGTTTTTATCGCTTAAATAAGTAACTAAGTAAATTAAATGAGTAACCAAAGACGCCACGAAAATGGACCGTACGGAAAGCCAGTCGGCTGTTTCCGTGGAAGACAGCTACTCTCGTACGTGTGTGTGCAATCATGAGACATTTGACGTCAACCGATGAAGCAACGATTTCCATCGCAGCTAACTTAGTCCTTGTGAAACCAAGCGGAAATTGAGGCTTGATAGGCTTCAGTGGCAACGTCGCTATTCCTCGTAACCCCAAGAAAAATAAACTTGACTCATTTCATCTGCCTGTTTAGGTTTTGACTATCGAAGAATATTGGAGGACTTTAACACAAAGTTTACATGAATGGAGAAAATACTTCCGTTCAAAACTATCCTGATGCACGTAGAAGAGTTTTCGGACATTACTTTCGAACATTTTTTGGCCCACCATAATCATGGGGAGATTGTGATTAATTGGTCAACTTGGCTGGATCAAACTACTGGTTTGGAAAAGGTGAATTAAATTCTCGGTCGGGAGACTCACCAGTTCGGAGCCATTTATTGATCCAGATGATGAAGTAACCAAGAGTGTAGCTGCTGTTCTTCAGGTTTGAGGTTTAGCGGCCAGGCTGCAGATATGGTCTGCCTGTCTTGTAAAAGTGTGTATTCCCAAAATAATTTCATTTGGAAAAATACGATAAGCTCATTACAAAAGACGATTCCAGTGGTACACATTTCCCCATTACAGTCAGTCCTTAAGGGTACAGAAGCAGAAAGATTTCTGGTATTAAGTGAAATTCACTAGGCCACACAAAACTACTGTTTCCAAAGGCCCTGCTGATCCACTACCTCCACTTGACCTATCGCTACGTTGAGTGGTCGACGATATGCTCGGAAGCCACTGTTCGTCAGAACATTTGGTACATGGGTTAAAGTTATATAATGAAATCAAACAGCATATACTAGCTCACCATTTACCAATAACTAACATAGCTATCATTACCTTAAAATTCACCTTTCGGAGCCGTACAAGATATTCCTTCAAGGGAAACCTTTGACACTAGGAAGGACATATTTTCCTCGAAAAAGACTAGGCATTTCTATTGCTATGTTGTGCGCGGACTCGTGTCTGCGACGTTGAGTTGTTCTTTTACCACAAAACTAAGTGCCATGTTGGTTAATACGCTCATTGACAAATTAAACTGGCCGAGTCTCCCGTAAACACCAAATTATTTTGCGAATAAGCGTCTTCCGCCAACTGCGTAAAGTCTGGTGTTCAAGTAGAACACAAGGCCCATGGAAACTCGGGGATTGGGCCTACCTGAAGAGTCCAGATAAAAAGGAAACGGGGCATGGGCTCATAAAAGGCTTATGGCAACCTTATGAGTAGTGCGTTCTGTCCAGACGGAGTGCGCTATTTCGAATATCGTACTGGCTGAAACATGAGGCAACTTTGTTCAGCACACTCAGGTGAACCAGAACAACACAGCGAGTAATTCAGCTGGGTTAAATTGAGTCCGCCGTTGAAAACAAATCAGCATACAAATGAGTGTAGTTCGCGAATAACATAAAATCGGGGTTCAAGTAGATCATGAAGTTAACGGAAACTGAGGGACTACACCTGCCTGATGAAGGCAAGAATGGCGTAACCGGTCGTGAGCTGTCGAGGGTTTTTCAGTAACCATATGAGAAGTTCGTCCCATTAATTAAGTGCAGCGTTGTTTCCAAACATTTTTTGCATTACTGTGTTTGCTCCTCCTAGCGAGCTCACAAATGAAGGTAAACTGATTACAACGACAAAGTTTGTCGGGTGGTTTTCTTCTAAACGATGTTGGTAAATGCTGTTGCAAACATCTCATTTACATCTGAGATACGTTAGTCGGTCAACACAAATACGGGAAATTCACACAGTTCGGCCAGGATAACTAGAACTGTGCAGAATAGGCGTGAAAATTAAAGAAAACCTCCTATGTGAGATGCTTCTGAATATTTCCCCTTTTTTCGTTTGTTTGAACGGTTGTCGTTTTGTGTTTCAGTGCTTGTGGCGACTCATTTGATAGCTGAATCTCTTACTAGTAAGCTTTAATCGTGCTGTATAACGAAGTAGTCACTTGTTCAAACCGGGAAGGAAACCCGTCATTACATGATAACACTACGTGAAAGCATATACATTTACACTGCTTTGTTTGTCTCTGAGGTCATAACTTCTTGCGCTGAAAACCAGTATAGTGCTTTGCAAATAGGAGGCAACTCGGTTTTCTTATCATTACAGCTGATGCGCAACAAATAGTCTATTTTTGGAGGAAGATATGGCGCAGTGATATATGATTACTCTATAGATTTACACAAGAATGGCCATGCAGAGGCTTGAGATTTTCTATTCATGTGCGGAGTGGGTCACTTCTCCGGTTTTTGACTGTGTTGGCTGTTTACGGAGCTCGTACTTTGGTGAACCCAGTTCTTGGCTGGAAAACGTTCGACTTACCCCAAAGAAGGGGACACCTCTGACCAGGTTATGTGGGTTTTCCAAACTGGAGTATCACTCTACATTCAGAATAGCAAGTTGCTTCACGATTATTTTGCGGTCGTTCCAGCGAGAAAGGCTAAAGCTATGTAGCTTTTGGAATCCGAATAAGTTCATTTAAACCATTGTTGTTATCTTCCAAAGTTACAAGCAATTTTGGTCTAGACAAATCATGATTGGGTCAAAAGTCCACATTATAAATGTCTGGAAGTTATGGAAAAGAGAATGACAGCATCAGACGTTAATTACTTCCGGACTATACTTGTCTGATATATATATATATATATATATATATATACATGACAAGCTGAGTAGGATATATGAATGGGGTTTCATAATGCAAGAAAATAGGCCACTTTTCCATTTATTCATTGTGCAGAGCAGCACGAAAAATACTGGTGTTACAGTCCTGAGTGGCATACAATATCATCAGCCAATATGGCCATTTATATTTGCCTGAGTCAAAAGAAACTTTGAGTTCACTTTGATTCGTCCGATTGACGTAATTCAAGGCAGACAAAGGTACACAGGAAGCCAGATGCGCTTGCGGTAAATTCCACGATTTTTCCAAGACTTCAACGATCTGTGTTTTTTTCCGCAAAGTTCATTCTCCGTGATATTCACCGTCAATTTCTATCTTCCGCAAGAGTCCACAAAATCCCGTGCTGCGTGTAAATTATGGAGATAATCAAAAGATAGTTGTGTAGATCAGTTGTAAGGACCGAAAAAATATTCACACAACTTCATCAACCAAAGTATTGTCCGGAGGATACCTTTTTGAGCTCTCATTTGCAAGAAAGTAGGAGAAGGTTGCAATTTAGTCGTGTGCTTCAGAAGAGCACTACATTTGTGTCCAGCATTTCTGTTGAACCATCAGGTCATCAACTCATGAACAATCCGAAATAATTGGTGCATGTAGACCTATTTAGACGTACTTTGCGGATTTTTAAGTAAAAGATGGCATTGACATTAGTTCAAACGATCCATCTAACTAAACTTTTGGGAGGGAATCGCCAAGGTTAAGGATGGCATCAGGAGACCTCTAAGCTTATGGATTCATTAGAAATGGTAAGACTAGTGGTGAAGTAAGAAGGGCGGTGAAGTGTAAGGCGGTATGCGCAATCCAACTTCACCTTACTCCAAGATCAACTAAGCTACACTGGCATCTATTCAACCTTTTTACCCACTTAGAGTGACACTGTATGTGTGCAAGAAAAGGCCCTAAGTGAAGTGACCGTATGTGGTTTCTCAAGAGGACCACCGACGCTAAAACAGAAATTTGGAGTCTCTGGTGCCTACGATTTTATCTGTCAAGGCGCGACTGTCGCGGCACTAGAGATTGAAGACCAAAAAGGGCCAGATGGACTTAGCTCCTTAATATTCGATGACACGTATAAGCGTGGTCACACACTCAAACGTATAAAGATTACTGTTGGGGGCCCCCGAAGGTGGTCCTTGCCTTATTGTTGGTCGTTAAATCAGTAAACAGCTTTTTTTTTCAGACTGAGGTTGTTTTATTGTGTGCCACTATGTCCATTTTGGTTCAGTCATTTACGTCGATGGAAGTGAATACACACAGCGTCGTTTCCGACAACTAATCGCATAGCTATACTGGTACTAACAGAAATCTGTAATTCCTCTATAAAATCTCCAGGCCAAGCGTGATGATGGTTGATTATTGGTGTAGGCCTATGGCTAAATGCCACACCAGTATGATGGCAAGATATGACAACTCTTTTATTCATCCCCTAAGCCGTTTCCTCTCCTAAAAATGCTCTTTGTTGGTAGTCTTAACTACGGTGCGATGCAAAGATCAGCGCAACCCGGCTTCCACTTTGTTACACCTAATAAGAGGTAGCTGGTCTCCTTTTAAGAGACAGATATTGCCAAGGCAATTGATGTTAAATGTTACTGATGGCTGAGATCCCCACATACGATTCATGCATGGGTAGACTGGGGTCTCCCAGTGGTCAGGGCATGGCTGGAAATGTTCGTGTTTGGAACTCAACCTAACCCTGGCGTTTTGATTGTCCATGCCCTAGTCCTGGGACACCTGGCTAACCCAAATTGCACGAATTTAGCTAAACATACTCATTTGCATACCAATTTGGTTTTGACGGGAGACTCACCTGGAAACCAGCTGAATCTCTCGTTTATGATGTTTTTAAGCAACTAAACGTGCTGCACCAGGCCGTCTCATGTTTCAGCTGGCACGATATTCGAGATATCGCGATATCGCAGCGCATTCAGTTGCTTAAAAACATCATAAACGAGAGATTCAGCTAGTTTTCAGGTGAGTCTCCAGTCAAAACCAAATTGGTATGCAAATGATTGTAATAATAATAATAAAGCGTCTGTCTCTTCACACGGCCGACCAAAAGGAAATCACATGAAACTGATGGCAGTAGGGTCACAGGTTCCGCGGATTTGAGTACTCAGGTGATCAATGTTACACTGAGCGCATTACGTCTAAAAAGAATCACAAGCCAGACGAGAGCAAACACATGATCCGTAGATTTGTAAGTAGAAAGTGAACCATTTAATCACTTTGTCACGCATATTAGCTGTTTTTTTGCAGTGCGTGAGGAGCTTTCTTCTGGTAAGATTGTCAAGTCTCAAGCGTGGAAGCCGTTTTTTATTGAAGCTGAAAAAATCATGGGGGAAATTCCACTCAGGTTAAAGATTCGTAATTGCCAGTTCTAAATTTTCGGAAAGCAGGGCTAAATATGGGTGTGAAATTTTGGATAGCCGCCTTAGTACACCGGGAAACATTATAGTGGATGGAAAAAATGAGTTCAATTATATCAAAGGCGTCTGCAGTATGTCTTTAGCTGAATTTTTATCACCATCAACCCTAAGACAGAGGCTATAGTGCGTTGAATAAGTTAGGGATCAACTGCCCACATTCCCAGTGACCTCAGTGACAAGATCTTGCAATTTGAAAGCACTGCTGTGTTTGAATATTTCCGTAGAGCAAACAGGCCCTAGTAGCTATCTCAGGAAAAACGTCACACAACACACGCAAATTGTAGTGCTGAGAAAGACTCTTATACACAGTTCGAATTGGGCACCTATGACTGTCTGCTTCATGGCTGGACTTGGTGAAACGATGATTTATGCTGCGGGCTGTACCGCGAACTCACGTTATTCTCATTTGGTTGTTATTAGGAAAGTCGGGTCTGCAAAATTAAATGATGACAAAACAAAAATCAGAAGTGCAAATTTACTGTAATCGCTGGTCGTCATGTGTAGCAAATTCTGCTTCATCAGCATGATGCATAGGTTGTGAGATCTGCAGAGTAACTTTATATCTGCGAATGGCCCGCTGTGCATAACGGACCAGAGCTGTTTTAGTATCCTAGCCAAATATATGATGGTTTTCAACGCAGGTTTAGTTTGGTGAACGTAGCCGTTTTCTATCCTGGACGTGTAGCTTTGTGGTAATCAGTCAGTAGCAGTCTACAACGACGGACACTACCAAGACAAACTTGCGCCTGACTGCTGTCTGGATCGTACATTGCGGTCAAGGTCACATACATACATACATACATGCATACATACATACATACATACATACATACATACATACATGCATACATACATACATACATACATACATACATACATACATACATACATACATGCATACATACATACATACATACATACATACATACATACACACACATACATACATACATACACACATACATTCTTCGTGCCCGATGGGGCTACGGAAATTCAGCAGCTGATTGACTGTATCGACTTACAGTAAAATATCACGTTCTTTATTTGGAGCATTCTTTCAATTGGGTACATGTAGTCTTCGTGATATACGGAAAATTCTGTGGAAGGAAACGAATTGCAAGATTTAGGCACAAAGTTTCATGTATTAGCTGCTTTGGAAGAAAACTGCTACGAGTAGGTTAACAGTCGAGAAGTTCCTTCAACGTATCGCTTGAGAGCCTGAAATTCCCTATCGAATGAATGATAGATCACGTTTAATTTCTTCAACCTATTTCTGAAAATGTGTTACAATCCAGATCGACCACAGGCAGTCCTTTTAGAATGATGAATTTTTCGGTTAAAGGCTTTAAACGGAAGTTAAAACTCAACGTCTGTATGCAAGAAGTTCGGCAAATCACCAAACATTTATCACAGCTTACCGTAAGGTGACGATACCATCTTTATTGGTATTACCTTAAAACCAATATCGAACTTCGAGTTATCAACAGACAATAGTTATGGTGACGGGAACAGCTTGAAGTAAAATCGTTCAGCCCTTTTTATGTACAACTGTCGTGGCTCAAGTACAGCTCTGTCATAGATAATGTGGTCGACATGATGAGTTTCCTTCCTTACGACGATGCCACATCAGGCGTAATCCTGGGGCTAAATCACAGTTCAGACTTATTGCGTGACCACTAAATTTTGCATTATGTGCTGAGTAGTATTCTAGAGTACTGGCAGCGTGACCTACTTCGCCCATCTCAATACCTTCAACGACGGCGTCAGCAACTGCGGCGCAAGGACGAAGTTAAACCAAGCAAAAAACATTAGCCCGTATATCATATCCAGGAAAATGTTGTCACTCTTGAGGACAACTGGAAACCCGGCTCAATTCAGCCTGAAACCAGAAGGAGCGATTCGGTCTGCACACACTCTATGGGTTCCCACGCTGAAGCCGACATTGGATCGGGATTTATGCAGCCGTGTGTCACGCCTTGGCAGGATGTACCCGAGACATTTCTGAAGATGACTAACCCAATCTGGAAGGGTAAAGTAAAGTAAGTAAGTGCTACTCAGTATTAATGTCGCGTTGTTTCTTCTTTCTGGCTAGGAACAGGGCATCGAATGCTGTTCTCGTTTGCCACCCAGGAAGCACCTCAGCTGGTGAAATATCATTCACTACAGCCGCGTTTTGTATTGAACGATAGGTGCGCGAGAAGTTTTCCAGGGCGTCACATAATTCTTCTCCTCCTAACCTTTGTGAATAGCCCTGCTGAAATTTTCTGCTTGCCCATTAGTCTGAGGATGGTATGACTAACGGCAGCCACGGCGAATAATTTACGGACCTGAGGAAAACGAAATGAGGTGCGCTGCCCTCCACTGTAGGCTACAAGCGTTTCTGGGGCACCGAAATGAGCACCGAAGCGGCGATGGTCGTAGACACTGTGCGGTTATCTGAAAGTCACCTACGGGAGAAAGGAAGTACTGGCATTTAAGTGAGCAGCAAAGTACTTATGATTTAACTTCCAAAGAACATCCGGCGCGGGCCGGGGGTGCAAATTAACATTTGCGAATGGTTTTGCTGCAACTGGTGCGCTGTTAACATGAGTTCTCGTGCCCTTGATGTACACTTAGGGGTAAATTTTCAACACCACCACTTGTAGAACACATGAACAGTGGGCGTATGAAGGTTCAAAGGAGGCAGGTAATAAGAGAATGTGCGAGAGGAGAGCACCACTCACTGAGTCTAGTGAGATAATTAGCTACGTAGAAAGATACGGGATTCCGGCATTTGGTAATTTTAGTGGGTAATGTTTGTACATATGCAGGAGATGGACATGGCCCCAACTAAAACAAGGTGAAAGAGGTTCCGATCACCCAATAAGACCATCCAGTTAAGTTTGGGACAAGCGTCAAAGTTTCCCCCTGTAAGATTCCATCTCACTTGAATAAATGTTTTAAGGGCCTGATGATAAGGCAGTAAACCTCTTCAAAAACGGCAGGGAATATGACATTGTAACAGTTAGTCCAATGAGGATGGACACATGCCTGAACCATCTTATAAGCAAGACTAAGAAGCGTGGATACACCTCTCAGCTGGGGCCCATAAAACAAAGATTGTCGGATTTCTGCTAGGCGGAGCCACTGAGGTAGTTGGAATAGATGGCCCGAAGTTCCCCAGATAAGACAGGCATTCCAAATCACGGGTGGTGGCAAGCCATCAAAGAATCTGGTCTCACTTTCTTGATATCAGGCAAAACAACGCCTTGGCTTTTTAGAACGTCCAAAAAGGGAACGATTGCAGGGCAACGAAATAAATCTGTTTTATTCCGGTTTGTGTGTTCATGTGGGGTGTTGAATCGTGATCATCTCTCAAAGCGTCATTGGAGTACTTACACCGGCAAAGCGAAAAAGGAACGGGTAGGTTACGGACGTAGACGGCGGACAAGAATGAGGAGCTTGGCCCTTTTTTAGATGGAGATGATCTCTTGAAATACTTTGTAAATGATACACAGAGAGAATGTCTACCACTTCACCAAACTGTGAACAATATACTTCACACTGACCTAAAGACAATTCGGCTGAATCAGTATATATATATATATATATATATATATATATATATATATATATATATATATATATATATATATATATATATATATATTGCACGAGGTTTGCAACATGCATAGTTATTGTCACATGCTGATATTTTTGTGTGGTTTTTTATTCACGAAACTGAGTAAGGTTGGTTGCACAAATGTGTACTGAATTAGGCTACAAAAATGCATGACGTGGTTGGATTTCACCAAAAGGCTTACCCGATTCTTTTCTGCCGGTTCTGTGGAACCCTGAATGTAGGAAATTTCTTCTTGTAGCAAATCCAAATGCGCTAGGTAGTTTTGGCCGTGCAGTCACCATTTGAGCGGACACGCGGTTAAAGTGTATCACTAACTTGCTTTATTGACGCAAAGGTGCTGCATATGACCAAGCGGAAATGAGCCAGATGGAAAGACACGAAGTTTAGAAGTTTTATTCTTTGAGTGCCACAGCTGAGCAGTCGCGAGGAAATCCAGTTATATCAGATTACCATACTTCTATTTTGGACCGGGCTGGATACCAGCAACAGTGAGCTTCAGACAGGGATCGATAAATTTAGCAATACAAGGGATGGATCGGGCATGACGTCCGTAAGGTTCTTCTTGGAGCCCTGCCTAACAGGGGATCAGATGGAGCAATGACCTGGTAATTTCTGTGTGTGATAAACACGTTACGTGGGGCTTGTGCTATTCCGGTATCGAGACGAACTTCCACATTGTGGAGATAATGGCACAAGTGTCTGGTGCTGCACTGGCGACCATTTCACCATCCACAAATAATGGAACACTGTGCGAAACTCCGATGATTGGAGTTGTTCTTTAGTCGACCGTTAGACTCGTTTGGATCGAGCTGGGCATACTGTAGGCATATTGTAGACATATTGTAGGCCTGAGTCTCGCGCTGAACATGAATCTTTGCGGGGTGACTCATCTTTTAGACACTGGTTCGCAGCGCCGTGTTTTGATGGACAAATTGGCAGTTTCGTCCGATATGATACACAAAGGATTTGGAAACAGTCTGGCGAAGTTAGGTTGGAAGTTAGGTTTGTGTTCATGACGAATAAATATGTACAACAGCCCTGGTCATCTGGCCACGGTGCTTTTATGTCCGGCATGCAGGCGTCGATCCACTTTTCTGGTAGATGAGTGAATATTTGTTGTAGCTTCTCGTATCAAGTCGAAATTCAAGGGTCCCACATGGCAAAAGTACAACGGCCTCGTTTGGTAAAGGTTTGTTGCTGAAGTTAGGGGATAGCAAGTTATTGCGCTGGGTAGAAGATCGGTTCTCACGTTGTAAGAAAACAGTGGACCCATAGTCGTCACTGAAGTTGACAGGCGGATCATATTAAGGACGATTTGAGCTGCACCAACTGTAGGTTTATTCATTTCGCTACCGCGATCTGATTCAACTAAGGTGGTCCAATCCGAGTGTTTCAAGTGGCAAGATGTCTGCATTCTACTTGTAATCCACCAACGTAGTCTAGTTTCAACATCTAATAAACGCTTTCTGCTAACCTCTGGGGATTCCGTGCGATTTTGCGCAAGTCTTCAGACATCCCAACTAGATTCACCTTTGTCACAATCCACCCACTCTTTTGTAGGCCGAATGCATATGCGAATCCACGGAGACGTTCTGTCCTAACTCGCTTGTACTTGTCCAGGTCATATGTACAGATGAAGTCCCATTGAATCTGCTACGTACTTCCTAGTTTGATTGGTCACGATCTTTTCCGAAGACGTGGTTGGAAGTCCGCGCAGATATTCAACAAACCATCGAAACATAGTAATCAGCGTTGTATACTTGAAAATACTCGCTTTTTGCTGCGATCTGAAGTATTTGTGCACATTCTGTGTGGTAGCTAGGGTTTCATTGTCATAAGAAAGCTCGATTCCTCGGATTTTTCGTCGGTCGTAGTCAGTTTTAACCAGCGCCTATTTACCTGCAGAAATCATTGATGTCTAATCCTTACGTACTCTGCGTTTTAGCCCAGTCTATCGTTGCTCACCCCACCAGTCAGTGTCACAGCGACAAGGCTTGGATAAGTTCAGTGTGTGACAGCAATTGTTATATCCTAATGCCAACTGTATTCTTTGTTGCCCGTCAACTACGGCACCACTAGGATCCAGCTTTGCTTCATCACAGCGGGTGTCCGTAGACTGATCCGAAAAATTTGTTTTTCCTAATAACAATTTCAAAGTGTTCTTGGTTTGACCGTCTTCTCATTTAGTTCGTCTGACCACGTGTGACGCATTTTTTGATGCCCTCACTCTACTGAATTTACCCTAGTACCTTTGGGGGTGGGTGGTAGCAATGGGCATATCCTTCCCATCATATTTTACCTCCGGGTGGTCAACATTCATGAAAAATGACACGGAGATTGAACTGCTTTGAGTGCTAACTACATAGATGCGAGACCCTATGCAGCAAAATGTAAGGAGCACATCAGATAGAGAAATGAGGGCTGCAAATAATGTCTGGTTTGTACTTACGCCCACCTAGCCACCGCTGGTTGCTACAGTCTGACGCCGCGGAATATGGCCAGAAGACGAGCTCTACTCAAGTATCAGGACGTAATCCGGCATGTTAGCTTTGTCACGCACTTGTTTTTGTGCAGAATTAGCGGTTCATCTCATTTAAACAGTGGCTCAGGAAGCCGCTTGGTTAGTTTTGCATATTGGTCTGTAGCATGACATTCACGTGCTGGTGTTTGGTCGCTGAGTGCACTCTCGTAGAACTGCTCGGCTACATGCGTCACAATCCTCCGCTGCTTTGTAAATAACCGTACAGTTTCGTTGGATAGCTTTTGCTGAAGATCAGAACTAAAACCAAACCGGACCAGCTGTCTGTTCACCGGATTCGTGGTCCATGCGACGCACCGTGACTGAATTACTTCTCCCGCGTCTGCGAGAATCGTGGAGTTCAACCAAAGGGATTTTTTCAACAGACGTCTCCGTGCGAAGACAACGTTCTTTTGTTCTCCAAGGAACAAGCTGCTGTGTGGTTTGTTATATAAATACTTCCCGTTGGTCGTTATGATACCACAATAGTATTCACCAGTGTCAAACTCCTGAAACGAAAGTCAGTTTGCGAGGTCAGTATAAGGTGCTGGCTGAAAATAACTCTGGAATTAGTCTTGAAGTCATTTTTGATGCCTTAACAGCGTTACAAGTTATCAACTAGGGGTAGGTCAACTAGGTTTGGGGCGCCAGTGAATACGGAACCAGATAAACAAGGTTTGGTTGAATAAGTTCCTAAATTTTATGATCGTATTCTAAGACCCACTTGAGGTACTCAGGATTCCATGGATAAAAAACACGAGAAATTGAGTGAATTGGACCGATTTTACGAATGACCGTGTAAAAATCACGGGTCAGTAACTATTCCGGGTGTGTAGTATTTGCTAATCGTAATGGATTGCGCCAAGTTTGTGTGCAGACTTTGTCCACCGAAATCTCAAATATTCTCCTAGGTTCAGAATGTTGCGTGTGACCTTCTTCCTCACTGGGTGTATCCTACTATTCTGGATGTAGTTGACAGAAACTACTATCTCCTTTGTGGTCCATGAATCACCTGTTCAGATACCGTGGTACACCAAGGGTTAGCAAGGGGAACAAATAAGTTTCCTCTGAGGTTCCTAGAGTATGTTCGATGTCTTCTTACTCACAATTTGCTTGCCGTGTTTTCGACTACTGATACCTGGTCCAAATCATTGCACCACCAATCTATCGGTAATTTCGAAAAAGCTTTACAGATTTGGCGATAAAACATCATATATTATCTGTTGTGCTCGTTTTGTGATGAGATTTCCAGTTAGTTGAAACGCGTCTCTCACTCGTTCTAATACGAATTACTCCTAGTTTGCCTTCAGGTCAGAAATACATCTGTAGGCATGTTCTTCAAAAGAGGAAATGCAATTCTTAATATTTCATCCCATGTTTGAAGCCGGAACTATGCTGCCAGTAAAGGAGGGGGAATTATTCGGTAATTTTTCTGTGTGAAAGCGTACATGGGACCCTAGTTTGCATATCCTCTTAGTTCGGGGTAAATTCCCAGTAAAACCTAGGCTTGTTCCATTAGGATACATGAAATGCTTAAATTCATGTTCACGCTTCACGGAACTTGACATAGCAAATCTAGAAGCCCTGGACGCTGCAACAGAACTGTTAAAGGACCATGATGAAGCACAGTGGATGTCTAAGTTTAAAAGTTGATTTCTGAGGTATCTGCGACCGTCGATGTGCACGGCAGGGCAGATATTGCTGTCAAGTTTTGTGCAGGGCGAATTAAGCTATCAAGCCTACTGTTGAGATTTGTGAGTTGTCTAGTAAAGATGGGCTGACTTAGTGGAGAAGAAGGGTGAAGTTAAAGTGTAAGCAGGAAGGTTTTACTATCTACCCGCTCCATTATATGGCTGGAGGAACTCTGCGACAACAGAAGTATCACGGGACTAATTACACTTGTGGGTTTCATGGTTTTGAACAATGTAGGATACTACAAAGCTGTACAAATCTGCACAAGAGGGCCATTACGGCTGTAATTCACGGACTGAAAATTAGTTGCAAGTAGGAGGGTGGATGCTGCCTTCTTAAAGTAGCTGCACCAATATTTAGCATGAAGTTTTCCGTATATGTTCTAAGTATCAACTTGAGGCATATGAAGACTTCGTTCACCGAGCATCCTAGTATGCGAGACTTTGAGCACAACTGTAGCAGTCTCCAATGTAGTTGAAGAAACAAGTCCATGTACTAACATGATATGGGTTGCGATCATTCCCATTGCTCTAGACGTTTAGTCTTCCATTTTATGCTCAACCGATTGCAAGCAGTGTTTGAATGATTTACTCACCCCCGGGTTCAAAACACCTCATTGTCTAGGAACATGTGGGTAACTTACAGTATTGTTGACCATTTCAATCGCCAGCAACAGCTGCATGGACTCTTCTTTGAGACTGACTTGAATTCGAGGCCACTGTCCAACTGTCCACAGCCCATGAAGTTTCTCCTCACGAATGGTGAATACCCCTGGGTTGGACGTACTACCTGTCCAGTTGAACACTGACACAATAAGAAGTGTGCTGTCGTAATCAAACCACAGATAGCTTATTACACGGTGAAAAGACACTCGCCCCAGCTGCTTAATTTCTGGACCACGAACGGCGCACAAGTGGACGTATGCTGCTTCAGCTTCACGACTTGGATCATCAAAAGTAGTGATTCTGGTTTGCAGCTTTCTTGTCAGCCCACCGAATTTACACTCTACTAGTACGTTTCCAGGAGGCAGTACTTTAGGAGTTGACCACTTTGGCCTGAAAGTTATGACTGACTGGAAGTTTACAACGTTCACGAAATCGGATGTATTTTCTGGTAGCACATCTTTTTGCTGTATGTTTTTACTGGATTGTCTTGAAACTGAGGTATATTTCTTCAACGCGTAAGCTATGTGTGGAGTATCGGACAAGACAAGTCGAATATAACCGGACACAATGGGTGGTATGGCTATTGCCACACATTCCCATGTCCTTGTTTCTGCATCATACCGAAACAACTCAATGCTCGGAGGAATAGTGAATATCAAGTTTTCAACCTTACTGGGACTTCTCACAGTCACATCATTTTCATCCGCTTGGAGAGCAATCGTCTCACAAAATACACGGGCGTTCACGTCATCGAGCCGCAGCTGAGTTATTACCAGATGAATCCAAAGATAACGCATTTGGTCGACCGAATTCACTGTGACTGAACACGAAATATCGTAAAACTGGGGATCAGCGGAGACATTCGTGATCTGGTTACAGCTCTTGTCTGTTGCTGCAACGAACAAACACGGGATTACTGATTGCTGCCCCTCAGGATGACCGAGATTACAGACAACATATGTGAGGTAGGATGTTGTGTAAACCAGCTTGAGAGGTAGGTTCTTTGAAGTGCTCGGGGCCGTGCAGTTCATTTCCACATGGTCGCCCTTTCTTATGAATTTGGAGTCCAGCGTTGGGGTGGTGTATAAATCTGGTTTTACTGGACAGTCGGGACTCAGAGCAGGCAGTTCTATAGGTTGACTAATTTTCAACAGGTCAGAAGTCGGTGGTAAACCAGGCAGCCAGCGTTTTGCGCTCTCTGTCTCGTTTGGTTGCCAAACAATACAAAAAAATTGGTTGCCTTGCATGTTTCGTGGAATTTCATACCAGTTCAGTCGGTTCAGACGTGTAGGATGGACTTTTGTTCGCGTTAGAACCGGGATTTTAGTTTGATTTGTTGGTTTACGAGGTGCCATGACGAGAAGCACTTCCAGTTGAGGAGCGAATCCTCCAAAACTGCACTCAAACTGAGCTGCTCGATTTTCCAGTGTGGGCCACGAGATGGGTTTTAATATGGGCTTCTCGATCCGAGGCTCTAATATAGTCACATTACTCACCGTGTAGTTGATTGCATCCGAAGACTGTGAGTGGATAAACCAGTAGAATAACAATTTTAGAAACAGGAGAATATCGTTTCTTTATGTGGAAATAGCTGCAGTTTGCCCTAGGCATTAATAATGGTTTGTAACGAGGGCTCTGTCGTTGACTGGCCAACCTTCCGTTGGTCCACCCTAAATTCATACACTGTCAATCGGATGGTGATCACAAAATCCAGTTTCCGAGGGCCTATAAAGGTCGACATACGGTAAAGTTGGCACATAAGTAACAGCAAAGCCGAAATAAGGTTTCTTGCACCAACCAAACCAAAATTATTTTTAAGTGCACGGGTTGTCCATTTACAACTTACCTAATCACAGTTTTCGTCTATTTGCAACCAAACAAACTAAATCAGTGTGAGAAAGGCCTAACTTTAAGAATATTAGGTATGCCTCTAGGGTACTTTCGGACTTAGTACGAACTTCTGGCTTTAGGAAGGGAGAACCGTTCTTGGCGCGTGCAGCCACTCAGCCCACACATTCAGTCAAAGTATCCATAAGTGAATCTAAGAGTTTATTCAACATTTCAGATTTGGTGCATTGGATATTGACTGTATTTTACAAAGAAACTCTACCGGTGATGCAACTAACTGGATGATCATAGGGTAACGTCACGAAATACACTAATTTTCATACAAAGTTGTTTTATACGGGGGAATCGACTTAATCCCTGCCTATTCTCTCCTTTAGGAAATTCTTAACCTGAATGCACTGCACAAAGGCTGTTGTTCCTCACGTTTGATGACTTCGTTCACGAGAACGAGAATAGTGACACAGCTGAATGTAAGAAATGGTTACAACAAAATGGAGTAGCAAAATTCCTGTTGCTGAACTTCCCCAGAGTATATAGGAACGTATCCTATCACAAAAGATGTCCTGTTGTGCACATGGCTTCTAAGCTTCTACTGAGGCTCAAACAGATACCAGTCCTGCGCCCATCACTTTTTCTGCCGAATGACTTTCGGCTGCGTTCTCGGTTCAGTTACAGTGATGGTGTTCATGTTTTACCTTGTCAAAAGACTGAATAATTATTTTGGAATTGAAGAAATTCGACATCTAATTATGGACAATCTAATGAGAGGATCTTTGTACTGGTTAATTCTAGACATCCACTATGATGCTGCGATAAATCTACAACTGGGCGAAACCGTCTAGTATCTACACTCATCCGTGTGAGAATTTACGCTGTCAGGAAATGTCAGCTAGTCTATCAACTGTTTCGCCCATCATTTGCAAGTGTTGCAGGTTGCTGAGAGTTGCGAGTGAGTAAAAACTATTACCCTCGTCCGAACAATTCAGACAAATCCCATGTTATCTACCGCGATATACTGTTGCTGTACAACTACTCTTTAAAACACCGATTCAGCTTTCGACTCCTGTGTACATGCGCAAGCGTTTTTCGCATTGTGTTCCACGTTATATCTTCATTCTGTCAATACCTGTCGGTAGATACTGATACCCAATTCGGTTTATTTCCTATAATAAATACTCTCGTATCGATGGCTGTATCATTTACTTATACCGTAATTAATAATAAAAATTGTCCAGCTGTAACACCTTTTCGGTGCCTAGCTGCCAGTTTACCCGATGGAAACACGAGGACTGAGACACTACCAGGTTAACCAAGCCTAACAAGGAGCAGTCAAAATACCGAGGTTGGGTTCGAACCACGGACCTTCCGGATATAATGTTGGCGACTTGATCAGTGAGCCATGTCGAGCTAGACGAAGCATGCATGCGCAATGTTTGCTTGTTTAGCTTCATTCTGGTGCACGTGCTAGCAGCAGGCATTTTTCTCAATGACCTTGTTGTATTTCACTGCTTTATACACTATACTTCTTTATTCTCGTTATGTCAGGTTTGTGCACTTGCTCACCGCACAGCTACCGAGAATTATCAACGTTACAACATTGTAGTCTTATTCTGTTAAGAAATTTGGACATACGAATGAATTCAAGGGTAGGGTATTCTAGTTCTCGAAGATAGAAAACTCCAGTGATTGCTACAGCTCTCAATAGGGACTAGTACCTTGACGCTTCGACGAGGCATTTGGGAGCGATGTAGGTTGGGGGTGAACATAGTTAGAACCGTTATAAAATGGGTATGCAATAGAAGAACTGTCTAAAAATCAACTATAGCTATCAAACAGGCGACTAACTACGATAAATCCCAGAATGGAATCCGTCCACATTTGATGGGTGCGGTGCCTCTCCCCCATAAGGGACATTCGTGTAAAGAATAGATGTATCTCGGTGTCTGGGATTTTCCTTCTTCGTTGTTAGATGGATGGATACTCATCCAGGTATTCAAAGACAATCACATCATTTATTTTTGAGCCAAGTTTACAGGTTGAAGTAGATTTATTACTTTCCCAGTTCTTTTGGTTTATTGCATTTTTAAAAGACAAATATTCTGGTTGTGTTATATTTGTATCAATCGTGGCTCTAAGCCAGTGTCACATGGCCTTAATGTTCTCGAAGAATTGATGTCTTCAACATTCCGTCTTGTAAAACAAGACCCATCCTAAGAACCTTAGTTTACATATTGGAGGAGTGATCCAGTGAGGTGAGCAGTAATCATCCTTTGAGATTAGTTACACTGCTAGGAGTTACGTACGTGGTGAGCGGTCGAGGTAGGAATTTAGTGATTCCTCACATCAATGTGGTTGATGATTCTAACCTGGCGAAGATGACTGCACCGCGAATAGTCTCATCGCGCTGAGGATACCGTTGCAAGTGAACCTTCAGGATCAAGGAGAACACCGCAATAATCATATGCCTTAGTGCTCATGAAGGTCCAGCTCAAAATTCAGCAGTTCACAATGCTGATGATTCCCAATAAAGGCAAAACAGCTGTACAACGCTCCTCGGCTTTCCGGTACGCATCACACCACCTTACAAATGCCATTCCACCAGAGCAGCACAGAGACAACGGTTGACGTTGCTGCATTTCCCAATATATGTCGGTTTTGTTCTGTCACCCCATCTCAGTCAGGTTCATAGACTCTTCCAGTACCACCAGTAAAATTATACAACGATAGTTTCACGTCTTTGCGTGAAATTCCATGGTCGGTCAGTCAGTGAACCAGTGGAACGCCAGTTTTGTTGACGTCCCCCCCGGGATCATATGGGAATGGACCTGGTTATTGTCGTGGGAATCAATGTCTCAGGTTGCCTATAGAGGTCCCAAAAACGAGTCGCTATCATGCGTCAGACATGTACGTGTGCAGGCGCCGAACCAGCTGCCAAACAAAATCGCTCATACTGCTGACGTACGCAGGAAAATTCATGCAAAGATGGAGGAGTGGATGAACAGTCAACATGAGGAACTCGACAGCAAGTGAGAGGGATCAGGAAAACGGATAGGTAAGCATAAACGACGCTACTCATGAGTAGTCAAATATGGGAAAATGTACACCATCTCTTGTTGTTTCACGGTGGAACACTTGTTGTCAAAACAAATCATTTGATTCCGGTATAGCTAACGCGGCCTGCATATGGGGTCACTCGGCCAGCTCAGTGACCCATAAGGGCAGTAACACATACCAAAACTTTTGAAAACGGCAGGGATGACCTGCCTGTAATATTCCATGGGGGATTTTATGGATGAAGCTTCACTATACACTCGCTTCCTTTGAGCACTTCACGAGCAAAAAAATCTGGAGATGCCCACCGTGGCTTCTTTCTTTTATACCAAAAGAGGTCATTTTTTAGTCCTTTAATCTCTGTGACCCACAAATGAGAGGAAGTCTCTCATAGGGAGGAAATTTTATGGTTAGAGAGTACGGAAGTCCTAAATTTGAAGAAATTGTTGTGAAAATTCAGGTTGGCAGGTTTACTTTGTGACTGAGTCGTTCAAGTTCTGGCCCTGCTACTTTTTTGTCCACTAGATACACTCACATCCCTGAGTGGTAGCGAAATTGATCAGTTGCCAGTCTTCAATTTGCACGCCCAATTCTCATATTTCAAACAACCATTAAAACACAATTCAGTTAGCTGTGAAACCGCCCCCCTTGAGTTTACCTTCATTTGGCAACCTACTATTAGCCAGCTGGGCAAGCAAAAATATTCCACATGAACAGTTTCCATTCAGAACCAAAAAATGTGGTCCGGAGACATTATCCAACGTGCAATTCATATTAGTCACTTTGTGGCCAAATCTCCGCAGCTATTACTATGAAAGTGTCCACCCGTCAAAACTCTGCTAAAACTGAAAGTAAATGTGTGGTGCTCTTGATTTCAGATCGGTTATGACGTGTCCACAACGATGTTTTCGTCCGACTGTCCGCCAAAGCGGCTGTACACCACACATATCACTTGAGATGTTTGTCAGTCTCCTCCTGGTTACCATCAGAATTATCCTCGTCATTATTTGCTGCATCCAGCATTGTCTGTTTACAAATGGTTTATGATGTCCTTTGCTTGAATAGACACGGGTGAGAAGAAAGATATCCAGGAAATTAAAAAGGGGGATAGTTTGAGGATTGTTCGGATGGGGTTTTAAGGGATGTAGCCATAAAACTTGGCTTCGGGAAGTAGGTCAGCCTGTTTAGGGACACAGACTTTCCAAAGACTGCGGCTTCGTGGCATTTTCGAAATTATTTACGGTCATGAGTGAGGGTGGCAATCTACTCCTTTTTGACTGATAACATCTGGCGACCCTGCAGCGTTGGAAGGCAGGCATCAATGGCTTAGGATTATTCCTTCGGCGGGACTCGTATAATTCACATTCACGTCACTCTCGTTAAGGCAGTCCTTCTCCTGTCCTGGCGCAATTATTCTGGTGTGTCCACACCAGTGGGGGAGCAGTAGACTCAAGTTTCAGTCGTATTGCAGCTCGTCAGTAGTGTGTATCCTTGGCCATGGCGGGGTGTAAGCTCAATCTCGCTCTTTATCCTGATGGGTTTTGTATCAGATCTATGTCCCATATCACTTTACTGTTGGCTTTCCTATCCGGTGGACTTAATCCACGTGACGTCAAAGCCTTTGTAGCTACATTCAGTGCAGGTAAGCCCACCTTATTCATTTAGCCAGGGTTTCACCCTACTGTACGTTTTTGTTTCATCATTTAATGGCCATTTGTGAGCGTCGGTGGAATGCTTTAAGAAATGACATTTGATCTAATGCCACGATTCCAAGTTGTGCAGGAAATCAGTACATTTAATCGTTGTTCGGTTTAACTTTATCATCCACCTGACATGTCATTTTGTTCAAAGGAGCTTGAGCTGTAGATGGATTAGTTCAAAAATAGAATTCTCCTTCAGTCGACTGGAGGACGGTTGGAACCAATCGGGGTTCACTTTTGTTATCCCTTTGACCATGAATAATTTGCGAATGGAAGCATCCTTTTTAGAACTAGCGAATATTCGCTAGGACAATGTCCGGCATTATCCGAAAGACAAACAAGGCTTTGGTTGGAAAACACCCATACTACAGGCTTCATATAAATCTCTCTGGCGAAGTGAAAGAGCTAAGCGTCATAACGATTTGCCAATCGCACCAAGGAAGTCTTCGGGCCATAAGATTCACGGTACTGTGTGGAAGGGGTTGCGATCGGTCGACTTTTCAGTTTTATGCATACTGGATACGTACGCTCCCATCTAACACTATTCAACTGCTTTCAAAGGAAAATGTCATGGATAATTTCTTTGAACGCAGTTATTTCAATGAACAGTCCGGTAAAAGGAGCTGGTTTGCTTGTTTCCCATGAACTGAAGACTTCAAAATGGGCAAAGATATTACATAACTCAGTTCATTCTGTATTTAGGTCACATTTGGAGAACTTCGGTGAGGCAATAACTGTACTTTGGGCTATTACCTACTTAGTGCTCATCAGTAGCACTTTTAGGTTAATTAGACTGCTGCTCCTTGATAGGATTGGGGTGGGACTCACCGACTGTCATATAGTAAAATTTGCTCAAAAAAAGGACTAGCTTGAAAACCGTCGCTCTAAGAAGGCGGTTCCTCCAAGGCATGTTTCCAAGTAACAGCATCTTAATATTACCGCTGATATGCTACCAACTCTGGTTGCCTAACTTTTTGAAGCCCAGGGTTCATTAAGTTTCAACCACAACGCCATTCATTTAGCTTAGAGCGTCATCGGCGTCCTCTTCGGCCGCAGCCGGTCTCCTACTAGTTAAGATACTTGTCTCGGTCACATGGTTTAACGACTTGTTTCGCATCCTACATGACTGTCACTAACCCTAATTTAACGATCCAGGAGTCCGGCCAACTTATTCTTGCTTTTAGGCGTCTAGTTTTACGTTTCCCTTAGCGCCCCGTACTCATTTCCCTCTTCATTTAATGGGATTCCGTGATTTGGATAACCCACTCAAGATAACTGCAAGGAACTCAGGTTGTTCTTGAGGATCATTCGCCTTGATTTGCTTTGATTATATTGACCCGTTTATTCGCCTTAATTTTTGATCTACATGGCCACCCTCTGTTTATCTACCATACGCATTTTTGTGTTTTAGCCCACATTCGAGATTTCATCTCATTTTTGTTCTATTTTTTATCGTTAGCACTCTATTAAACTTCGCTCACTAATCGCCATCTGACGTTGACATCGACTTGGTGATCGTAATCATTCCGACTGCGCGTTAACTCGAGGTTTGTTGCACGGGCAGAGTTCATAAGCACAAGTCCTTTTGCGTTCGTGCCCACATTGGGGCATTTTGCAGGCAAGCATTGGAGTGAATACACAAGCACACAAACTTGTGGCCTCTAGATGCAGACGCCTAGTCCTTGAGATGTTTAACAATTATGGACTAGCTGGTAAGGTGAATCATTAGATTTATGGCATGAAAAGTTTGACTCGTGGTCCTCAGTTTCAGTGGGAATATCGTTCTTGAATGGTAGTCGGATAAATAGCGCTCTGTTCAACACTGCCATCGTAGTCACTGGCTCTTCCGGTAGACGCATATTCCTGCGATGTATTTGTCGGAGATAACCGTTCTGTTTAATTCAGCTTTCAAACTTCCTGATGAGCAAGTAGTACTGCATCTCTGGGTCTGGCACCTGAATAAATTATGTTTGTGTTGTAAAGGCACAACGCTAAAGTAGCTATCATACTGTTTGACTCCGGTCGGTTTATGATACACACGTCGCGAAAAGTACCCGTCAGTCAGGCGAAGATAAGTACACCTCTAGGAGTGGTATACTGTTCTAGCTGTTCCTCTAGCACTTACGTTGAAGTTGATTGCAACTTGTGCTGAACTGGAAGAATCCACTACGTTCTTCACACCCATACATTCTAGTTGTACAACAAAAACATCTTCAACATATCTGCAGTAAACAACAGGACGATCAGGGATGTTTTGTAATAAAGTTTGGTCATAAAGGCATCAGCGAGTAGTGGACCAAGGAGCACATCCATGGCCACATTGGTGTCCTTGATTTTACCGACAAACTGGAAGGCGCCACATAGGCTGTGAAATGATGCTCGCTCGACTGGTTCCAAAGGTGTTGATAGCCATAGTGCCGGCCTTTTATTCAATTCCAGTTCCTGGACTCTCGGTAGACCGTACAATCGACAGACGTCATCATTTAAAGGTGATGTTTCCAATGAGATTGCTCCTGGATGATTTTGGGGACAACGAATCAAACGTTTCATGCCATAAAGCTAGTGATTCACCTGACTACAGTCATGTGAAGTTGATAAGCTTTCCGGCCATTGTTTTCTCGTCTTTTTTGCGCCATATGACATGCAAACATACAGGTCTGAGCTTATGTATTCTCCAATTTATTGGTTTCTGTAACGAGTCCTTTATCTGAGGAATATTTTCGCCATATCACTATGTTTTAAGGAGTGTTTCAACAATCCAAGTTCTGTAGTTCACATAATATATAGTATAATGGGTGACCGTACTTTACACCGTGCACCAAGGATTGCCGGCCTGAAAAGTTTCAGAACCCACGAACTACACAAAAATTCGAAAATTCTTTTGTGAATGAAACGAATGTTTAGATAAATGATTACCGACCTTTGCTAGTTAACTTCGACCTGTCGTTTGCATGCGCATTATCAGGTCTCTACACTCCTGTGGACTAAAAAGAATCATGGCCCTATTCAGGCTTAATTGGACAAAGCAATTTCTCCTCATTTTTCTGACCTCTATGGTCAGAAGATAACAGCACTCATTCACGTTGTGGGTCTTTTGAGTACGCTCCACTAACGGCCGGTGAGCGGGACATTCCACCTACCACGGATGCAGTGTGCTATGCCAAGTCTGCATATCCGTCAGCGGAGTCCATGCACGTTCATAGTATAGACTTCTAGCCAGTCTCCTCAGAGTGCCTCAGGTTACTGAAGTTTCTAGCCGGGAAAGGGCACTTCGAAGCCTGGCTAGGTGGTTTTTCAATCTGTGTGTATACTATACGGCGTGGCTTGGTTAGGATGGTCACTCGAGTATTACATTATGTCAACCTTAGGTTCTGTCCACCAATACTCACCTATAAGCCAGTGTTTTCTCACTGCACATACTGGTGTCTGTCAAGTGAGCATTAGTCCTTTTACACATTTCGCTGTACTCCGACTACCCCCTGTCATTTACTCACTCAGTACACTGCTGATCAATGTTTTCGGGGTTGATCTTTGTTCCCCTTTGCCGTTGTTCTGTTGTGCGTTCGTGTCACGTCTGCTAGGCCCGCCCAGACTGGTTCTGTCGCGATTTCCGTGAGATCGCACCGCCGATCAGAACTACGAGACTGGTCTCCGAGGTGGTGACCGCAACCAACACTGCCAAGCCAAAATTTCACTCGTAGTTTTTGGCGTGGCGACCACAAATACATACATAACCGGACGTCCGGCACCCATGACATCTGTGATCAGGAAGGTGTAGAACTTGTACCTACAGGTCAGATATTAGTTGCTTTAAAAAGACTAACCCAAATCGGTTTGTGGTGTATGTTCCATCGACATCCCCTACATCCGGGAAGCGTCGAAATAGCGCTATCTGCTGCCATCTGGCGAAGCATATGTGGCCGCTGCGACCTCCTCCCGACTGCAGCACAAGTACACGTCTGGACTCGCAAAGCTTTGCCAGGACAGAAGGCATATCATCTGCCACCACAAAGCCCAACTATTTGTCACTTACGCGACACAGACGGTCGATACTTCCGGAGGCAGTTGTGTATGTCCTGAGTTGCAAGAACCTTGCCGAATTCATCGGCTCCAAACTGCTGCACTTCACACAACGGCGTTCCACACTTCAGCAGGGCCCTGAAGGTTCCAACCTCCTCTTCTGTTAACTGTCGATTTACTGGAAGTCGATCGTACAAATACTCGGAAACCTTATGTTTGTGTTAAATATAATAAGATGTGCCTGCGAGATGGTAACCATGTCTCCTTAAACAAAAACGTACTGGACGGCTGGTGCTTCGCTTATTGCTTGTTATTAGCAAGTGCGTTCAACTTACTAGTTTCGGATTCCCCGACTTTCCGTTGGCTTTGCTGGCCGTCTACTGCGTCGGTGCTTCGATTACCCGCTACACTCACAAACACCGCATAATTATCTTTCATGTATTCATTTAGCGCCTTCTCAAAACCGGACAACCGTCAACTTCCCAACAAAAACATCTGAAACTATATCTGAAGCCATAGCGCTGCACCTTCAAAGTCAATGCGTGCTAATAATTAAGAAAGAAGGTTACTTAAAACAAATTCCAACAGATTGGGGTGCTTTTTGGTTTGAGCAGACATACAGCAAAATGAAACATTTCTAATTAAAATTTTTATTCGATCCTCAGAGGTTTTGAGAAAACAGCGTCCGCCGGCTAACAGTCAGCGCTCATGGTGGCTTGACCACTGTTGACTGGTAAATCCGACTAAGATGTCAGCCTACCAATCCATGTGGGGCACAAACAACATGTTTTAGATGAGCCTTTGGTGAAATAACATTGCTAGGCGAGATTCTGCACCAAAACCGTTTACCGCTCACAATAAGGTGCTGCTACGACCAGGAAGCCTAAGTCGCAGGTGACTGGTCAGAACATCATGCCTATTGCCAAACCAGCCTCGGTGGAGCTCTGATTGGTGGAAGATGTGGATTTAAGATCCAATCGTGATTCAGTAGCCACTGAAAGCCGGGAACCCATACTAGAGGGCGTCTGAATTTACAGAATGTAGGTACTGCACACATTTTAAATAAGGCGCTCTGTACTTGGATTTTTGACCTGGTTTTGGGAGCTTATTACGATTTGTGACCCTTGGTGTGCCGATTCTTTTCTTCTATTCTTATTGTGTAAAACGTAATTCTCGTTTCGTTGTTTCCGTTTTGTGCCTATAGCGTCTTTCTTGTTGTGACCTGAACGCAAACCGCTCTTTGATCTTGTGACCGTACGTCTTGTCTAAATCAACACGTGGGTTTCGCTACCTTGTGGCCACCTTGCCTGGAATCAATGTGGACTTTGGGATCCCGTTAGAAATTAGCAGTTCCTAAACCGGTGTATATAAGTCAGGGTAGTCCCACGATTTGAGATTTGTACAATTCCACTATTCTATTATTGCATTCATGGTACCGCATTTGTTGAGAAACCTCCATTTGAACGATTTGACTGTTGGAGTTTTGTGCGTGACTCAACGTGGCCTAAATGATTGCTGGAAACAATCAATATGGTGCTCCTTTTGCTGAAAACGCTAGCTTGGGAGGATCGGACCGAGGACTAGACTGAGGGATTGTCGTTATTGCAAATATCTTGCATTTCTTCGTAAGTTAAGCCATTGGTTACTTTCCCACCGTCGGGCGGGAACATGTCGGATAAGGTGGTTTCTGGTTCAACAAACGTATTTGGAGTTTGTGCTTGGTTTTTGGTGGCAACTGTACACGAGGTAGGCTAAAAGTTACATGTCATTGCTTTGTGGTCAGCTAACAATACATCTTTTGGAGTAGGGTGACGTATACCCAAGTGGGCTCACGTGGATGGGTTCTGTGTGGCATCACACCACGCACCTTGCCTCCGTGTCTGATTTAAGCAAAACACCACAAAGAATCCCCTTTATTAGGCATTTCTGGCAACCCAAAATAACCCTATTTTCACTGTCCGTTTCATCGACCATTGAGAACACTTTCAGATATCATATGAGTTAAATGTCGGTCGTGTAATTGCGTAAAACCGAACTTCATCAACTCAAGGTCAAAGTTGCTGTTTATTCTTAGCCTGAATCTTGAAGAAGTTTGAAATATGAAGTTGAGAGTTCAGACAAGCCTTGCAATTCCAGCACTAAAGAAGCAGAACGATATTGACTTAACGACAACAAACACAGTATCACACTTGCACTAGACTGCCGGTGTGTTCCCTTCAATCTTGCATGTATTATTACTATTATTACTATTACTATTATTCAAGCCCCTTGAGTCAGATGCACGGAAATTCGGAGGATTGTGTGAGGGATGACTTCCACCACATGTATGAAAGGACATTAGGCAGTCTTTGGTGGCTCTCTGGTATATATACTGTTGTTATGCAGTGGCTTTTGATATGGTAACAAGAAATAAGCGGCACTACTAATAATGTAGTGGAGTCTGCCATCTATTGCATCCTGCGGCTGCTAAAGCTGTGTGATCTTTCGATAGGCAGTGAATTCACATATGTGGTTAGTTACGCTATTCGTTAAATTTGTTTTCTCATCGCCTTCTTTCGAATAGTCTTCATTCTGTCCCGATGCGTTTATTCCAGTTGATCTACGCCAAAGCCAGAGAGCATCGGGGTATAGTCTCGCTGTCACTGTAACTCATCAGTGAGGCACGTCTGTGACCGTGTCTGTAGTTGGAATTTGAACGTTTGGCGTTTTAAGTGAGCATGCTCCACCGGGGGGGTTGCTCGGAGCCCTATGTGCCACCAACTGAGCATCATATACCCGAGTGGAAAAACCGGGGGAGGGGTGTAGATTGGACGGAACGGTTCTAAAGCTATCAGCACACCCAAGAGAGTACAAACGAACACTGAGTACTCAGCCTATACGGGTTATCTGGTTGTACACATCACACATGAGGCGCGTCCTAGACACACATGTCCAACTAGTGCTAGCCATTATCCAGCGTTTTCTGTATAGCAATGGCCACAGAGAGTCACTTTCAACACTCTTGTAGGTCAATGCTCTGGAGTATCCAGGCCAATAAGGCAAGGCTTTACTCGGGGCTGCATTGTTAATAAGCCGGACCCAGAGTGCCGTGATTCGACTTGATTCTGTTCGCACACTAATGATTATTGCGAGCCATTTTTAAAATAACCGCGAACCTAACGCACCGAACTGCTCAGTGTGCTGAGGCATTTTCTGGGTTTTGGTCTGTACAGCGATTGGCACGGAAAGTCTCTTCTAGCATCGCCACAGACTCAACCATATGATAACCTCAAAAAGCTAAGATGGACCTGATAAGACTACTTTATTCACCTACGTTCCATCGACGGATGATTGTATGTCCTACGATAGTCGATCAGTCTGGTGCGACCAGCACAAACGTCACCCAGTCGCCGTAAATCTAGCCTCTTTGGCCTCCATGTCCGACACCTTAGATGATGTCTTTGCGGTTTTCACGCTGCAGCTCTTCGGCTGGAAGCTGACATCGTTCGATCGACGAACTACAGTACGTATAGTTTCCTTATGTGCCATCTTGTCTTGTGCTTCCACTTCCCACTTCAAGAGATCCCCGTCAGCGACTTTTAAACTAAACTATTCAGATATCGAAGCTGTTGTTTTCCAGGGTTCTGCTTCAGATAACCATGTGTGTTACGTTTAGAAACCGTATCATTTTATCTCGAATATCTTATCAGCTAAAACATGAAGTGGCTTTTGTGTAGCACATTTGGCAGAAGAATATCAAAAACGACAGATCCACTTCTCCTAGAATTCTGTCGGACACTCTTCACTTCTCATGAGGTATGGAAAACTCGTGCTTTTTGTAATAATCAAAACTGAATTTACGACGCCGGGACAATTCCGAAGTAGAGTGTCTAAAGTAGTGGTGGGCTTTCGAAACATAAAGCATACCTAGAGATCGGGAAGACTGCACCTATTTTTTCACTGCACCTATATTTTTTCAGGAATATTGCCAAATAAGAAGAAAATTTTTATACACGTGGAGGCTACGGTACTGGAATCTGGGGATGAAGCTGTAGGAATAGTTCACTGTCGTTGATGGAGGCACAATATGCGGGAACCCCCTTAGGCGGTATAGAAATAGAAGGCTTCGTTCGAACCCCTCCGTCATATTGTCGTTGAGGCTAGTTCAACCCTGGAATAATATGCCGGAAGAAGTAATTACTACCAAATCGGTGGTGTTCGAGAGAAAACCGGAAGGGCTTCTCTAGACGAATACCAACGGCTGTTACTAACCGCATTAACAACACTAACAAATGTCACATTCTAAGGGCGTTGCCCACCGCGATGAACGACTTCCTTATTGGCTGATGCGAAAACGGAAGAACCTCTAAGAGATTACCCGTTGTTTTCTGCGACGATCGACTGACTAACTGACTGTCTGACTGGCTGACTTACAGGGACGAAATCCTCATCTATAAACTAGGGCAGTTTGGTGAACCGGTGGTTTTAATTCTGCAGCCACGGGCGAGGTGCCCGATTTTGACATACTATTTGTTTGTGTGGACAGTGGGTCGTGAAAGAATGATGATTCCACAGCGGTAGCATTTAAAAGACTTGGCTTTTGCGGGCGATAGATGTGGGAATCAGACCTCTTTAGTTGGTTGAAAGTTAACAACTGTTTTATGACACTCCCAAATTGTCCCAATACTGCTGGCCTTATAGCAATTCGGGGTTGTTGCGTCTTCCGATAGTAAGTATTCATGAGCTCTTTCGCTGCACCATTTCCTCCTAGAGTTTCTTGGACGAGCTGTCCGAAGACTGACGCTGAGTTCTCATTTGGTATTTTTGAGACAGTCATTTTTGTCTTCTCTAGCGCTATAGTAATGCGCAGAAGGATGGTGTTACGACCCTTACATGTGATATGGTTCACCCTGGAGCTCGCCATGGGAACAGAGAAGGCTGGAGTTAGGTATGTTCAGGGCATCAGAATGTCACTCTCCTCCGTCTCCACAATATTGCCCGAGTAACTTGATCTTGTGCCCATCGGACAAGACTGTTGATGAGTGTAATATAGGCAGCAGTATCAGATAATCTGTAACTGTTTTCTTCCAAAGGTTCCAGATTATCAGTGATAACTTCTCACTTACCGTATTTCACGAATGCGTCATATACCCACGGAAACTGATAAGTCTCTCCAGAGGGCAGCGGGTCGTATGTACTCTAACGGGACCGAGTGTAAAACAGAACGAGTTTAGCAATCACTTGACAGGGATATATGGCTTGAATCAGGTTCGGCGAAACGGGGCAATAATTAACCCTTAGGCCTGAAACGTGATGCACTCGGGTGTATCCGGCTAGGCTAGTGCACGTGCACGCGTAAAGTAGCACATTCTTTTCTTTTCTTAGTAACATGTACACACTTCCATTTGCAAATTCCCAACAAGTAAAGACAGAAATAATCAGGCTTACTAGTCCAACACCACCACCAAGGGATTATACTGCACTGCGTATTCATAGTTTATTGCCAAGAAATTTATGCAAAACTCTACAAAGCGCTCATCGCTTATTCAACACTGGACGCATCGCAGCCCCAACAGCTTGAATTAAGCGAGCATAGGTCATTCTACTCTATCAGAGGTTCTAGTTCCCCACACCAACCACTTCGGCAAATTCACTACTGATGAGGGTGTATAACCCATCCTACTGAATTTTGCCTGTTTTTTGCATAAAATTATGGTCACTATTCACAAAAGCGATGTGTCCTATGTTGAAACACATTTTCAGGTCCTCCAGTACCCCATTGAAAAGCAGATTTTAATCCCACCGAAAGGTGGTCTTTATCAGGTAGAAATGGCTTCCGCCTGCTCATCCGTGTTATTAGACTTTCAAGACAAGTGCATTTGGTTACTGGGGCCGATCGGTGTGTTTGTATCAGTTTTTTATCGGCGCCATTACATAGGTCAGTGGTTTGAAGTTTTGTTCTGCCAGAAACAACTTGCGCAGCTGAATGACAATCAGTTCCTTACGTAACTGCACGAATTCTTCTAGCTCGTCTGGTTTTCGAGATTATCGTTCAGAGTTGTTTTTGAGCAACTTCATCCCTGCAGCAACATTACTGTGATTGAATGTTACTTTCTTCTCAATCTGCTGAAATCAGTCGAGGATCACTTTAAGCCTACCTTAGGGTTGTCCTCTCAGCAATGGTGTGTTCACTGATTTGTTGATAAGTTACCTTTGTGGAACTGGTCAAAGTTAGATCGCCTGTGAATTGTGTGCAGATGCAGATGGCTACGTTTTATTTGCAAATGAAAGTTCGTCGCCCTTTCACGAAAAATGTTGCTGGTCTGACTTGTGCGTGAGAGAGTGTAAACGCACATCCACTATTGAAGATAGGAGCCGGATTTTTAAACTCCAGGACCTGCACAACCTGAGCGATGTTCGCGACAGTAATGGAAGATGAGTGATGAAATTTTCTATGGGATTGTCCATCAGTGACCGAAATTCGGAATGGATACACCACGCGAGATTGAAAGAGGCAATATTACTTACCTTAGACCCATGTTCTCCGAGATGCCGAAAGCACAACAACATCATTTCTTTGAGAGTTTCATTCAGATTCATGAGTGTATTGACGTAAAATGAGACCTCATCCGAAATGTGATTGAGGAACTCTGTCTTAGATACGATCATTTGTAGGCATGCGTTGTTTAGTTGCTGTAAAGTTGCACGCTTTCCGCTTAGTTTAGAAAGCTGTGATGCATTACTCAAACAAATTGTCAGTGCGCTAATACCAACTCCAAGATCCTCCGGCAAATAGTCAGTGGTACAAGATACAGAAAGCGGTACTCCCAGAACTCTGTATTCCTGTGAGATAGAGAAGCTGAACACCGGAGGTGGAATGGGGTCAAGAATTTCGATTCCACCAGCTGCACAAACTGCCTCGAAAAGCTCTTCTCTGTGCATTCGTAATTGCGGATCATCGAAAGCGACGTGACATGTGCCACAGGTTGTCTCTACAGTCAGGTGAGGCAAAAGAAATGTGACCTGGTTTGGGTTGAGAAGTGATCTGAGGTTCTGAGTTAGTAGCTTGTTCTGCGCTGGTCCGTGAGTAAGGGCCAGCAGATACATCAAACTGGAACGTGACATCTGCTGAAGCTTCCTCAGGGAACTGTTTGACAAAGTTATATCTACTTGATTGTCAAAGGTGAGAAGAGCAAGGTGTGTACGTTTGGTAATGTTTCTTGGTTTGAACGCGTGCAATTCATTTATAAGTCGGTCTAGGCTGAGCAAAGGGCCACGGCAGTTACTCTCAACTGTGATGGGCTTCACATGACTCGAATATAAGTACTGCAATAATTCTGTTCTGGAAAGGTTGTGGGCGAATGGTAAGGAGCTAGGATAGGTGTTAGCAGTCTTGTTATCCTCTATCAACAGGTTAAATCTCACACGATCATCCCCGTAAGGAAGCGCAAGTATCAGTTGCCGCATGAGGGAAAGGAAGTAGTAACCGTAGAACTGAATCTTCGGATCCGGACTCCCACTGATAACACAAGAGGACATCAACCTACTGCTGAGTAGAATGGTCAAATCCAATTTGACTCTGTTTGTGAGGCAGGCGGAGATGTGCAAAATCACTGTTCTGTTTATCG
>SJOL01000164.1:5962-33126 GCA_004794785.1 Opisthorchis felineus
CTCTAGTCCTTGGACAGCGCTTGGCGATGTCCTGAAGATGTTCCATTTCTGCTGATGGAACAGAACAAAAGAGATCATACAACGTAGCAGCCCGCGGTGTAACCTGATAACCATCCCCTTGAGATATAAGGACGTACAGATTATAGGGCATGGGTGTCCAAAATTAGAAAACGCGTTACAATTCTTGCAGATTTGTGCATTGGCTTCACCTGTCACACTACAATCGAGGTTATTACAACATCCAAGTTGCATAAAAATGCCCCACAAATTCAAGTACATCTCACTGAACTGTAATTGGCGCATTCAGTGACAACATCTCCAGAAGCATGAACTTACACCTCGTGCATGCAAGGTTCACACCAAAGGATGGGATGGCTTTGGCCAGCTAATCCTCATCAAAGACGAGAATGACGTCGTCCGCATATTCCCGACCAGCAAGGTTTTTATCATCCGCCATTTCAACCTCAAGGTTTTGGAGAATTTTGGACGTTCGAGTCAGTATCTTGTAGATCGAGAAAATTATAAAGGAATGGCGAGAGTAGGCACCCCTGACGGACACCGCTTTGTGTACAGAAGCTTTGAGGTAGCTCTCTGTATATTCACACGATGGACAAGCGTGTGAAAGAGAACAGACCAGTAAACCGAGTCGAATGCGCCCTGGAAATCCAGGAATATTAGATTTGTGGGCCGTTTATAAGTATGCCATTTTCTAGCACCTGACAGACTGTAAAGTTTTAGCCAACCCATCCCTATCAGGCCGCTATGCCGCTTGCTTCTCCGGAGCCAGTGATTCACAGGCCACTTTAAGGCGACAGAGCAAAAGTGACGCCAACAGTCTCGTTAAGACCGCAGCCAACCTGGTCCCCGTGTTGTCGCCACACCCATTACGAGCCCGTTTTTTCAAATGGGCACCCGCACCGATTCTCCTCTCCACAGGGACAGCCTTTTTTCAGATGCAGGCAAACAGATCAGAAAATGTTCTGGCTGAGGACTTCACCCGCGTCTTTGAACAACGTGGATAAGATGTCATCCGGTCCAGGAGCGCGGTGGCGCTTGGAAGAGCACATTCAGCCATAAAACTCCGAGGCCGTGAGGGGTTCCAACTTAAACATCTTTTGCTTTACTTCAGTCATGGGATTCAGGTGAGTAGAAGATATTTGCCACGGTAACTGTTTTTTTCAATCATTCTGCTTAATGTTCAAGGCTTTTTTCTTTGTTCAAGATGGTCGCCACATTCTGATCTTCGATGGTTTTGCCCGAAGGTGGTTTCGGGCTACCATTCGCACGGATTAACTGAAATAATCTTCTGATAGTCACGGTTTTCTGGGACTCTTTCAGATCCATAGCATTTCGTGTCCACCAGACCTCACGGTCGGCTTGCACACTCACTTTCACTTGCCGTCTGTTAGCACGCCGTGTCGAGTTATGTTCGTGACCGTCGGGAATATTTATCCGATATTTAGGTAGTGCCACTGTTCGGTCTCATATTCAGTGCTTGAGTGAGCTCTGTAGCGTTGTGACACGGGCAAAATCCCAGCACTGCTCAAAGTAGTGGTGGTTTCCGAACCAGTATGAATTCTTATCTGATGGTAGAGCATTTGGAAGAGATCCTGGAAGACCATTTTGATTAACTCATCTAACATCCGTATCTGCCGGTCTTTCAGTTGCCAAGCGATTTCCACAGATTCACGGATTGTTACGCAGGATCGAGGGTTTGGCCCAGGTTTCCCGGGTAGGTTTTGTTCTTGTCGTTCAGCGGTAGTTGTACACCTGAAAGGCACAAGCGAAAAAAGGGTGTAGCACTGCCTTTTAAGTTCTCAGCGCGCGGCAGTGTTTGCCAGCACGAGGACTTGCCTAAGAAAGGGTCTGATAATGCTTTGAACTGGGTTCTAAGAGGAGCGTGGACTACCGTCGGAAGGTTATTCCACGCAGCTACTACCCGAAATGAGAAAAAATGTTGCCCAATGAAATTGTGCGCTGTGAGCTTAAAAATCCCCTTACAATGTCCCCGCCGCGTGTTTGCTGGCTCAACGGTGAAAAATCTGTTGGCCAAACCTTTTCAAACAGGGCATAAGTAAGAATTAGGCCCCCTCGGAGGCGGCGATACTCGGAGGAGAGAGGTCAAGCGCCGCGAGACGCATTTCGCAGTCCACGGATGTAAGGCCGGCAACCATTTTCGTAGCAGCTTGCTGGACAAGCTCAGTGAGGGTTACGTCCTTCGTGCACCCTGAGTAGACAACTCGGTTGGCGTATTCAGGAAGCGATCTGACGTAGGCCCCATAGAGTATTTGGAAGTCCGTGCGACTAATACGGGTGAAGGCGCGCCGAATCATCCGTAGAACGGCGAATGCCCTTTGGGCCGATTTCTCATGGTGCAGTGAGAAGGGCATGTTTGAAGAGAGCCAGATACACAAATCCTTTTTGGTATCCTTCTTCGTGATGTCTTCTGTTCCATTCTCACCATGCACGACATAAGCGTTCGCTGATTCTCCTCCGAATGACATATGGACGCACTTTTCATCATTCAGAGTAAGGTGCCAGTCCAACGACTACTGCTTTGCAGCGTCTACATCCATTTGGAGGGCACTGGCATTGGAAATTCAGGATTTCAAGTCGTCCGCAAAAAGTAGACACGGACTTGAAAGAACGTATGGAGGGTCGTTGACGTATATCAGAAACAGCAGTGGACCCAGAACGGAGCCTTGGGGAGCTCCAATGGAGACCGGCGCTGGAGAAGAGTAGGTCGGGCCTACTTTCCCTCGGAATGTTCTGTCTGAGAGGAATGCCTTGATTCAGTGTAGGATTTGTCCGCACCTTACACGACCCTGGTAAATGAAGGACTGCGTTATCGGAATCCACAACGTGTTCCAACTCGAGCAGCAATCCTTTATTTATACGTGCCATCGCTTACTGACAGCAATGTGATCAGCTGGAGTTCGTAGCTGACATGCCGTTGGAAGACACCACGTGGCAACATGACTTCGGCTAATCCGGAAGTTAGTATCCATAAAAGGAGTCTGCGGTCACCGCACAGCTGAAGCAGTCGTTTCCAGTCGTCCGCTTGTCTCGAATTATACCGTTTCGACCAACCAAGTGAATCTCGGATGTGCTAAGCCTGCCCGCTTGCGCACTTGGGTCTCTGGCAACCACAACGATATCTGAGATTTTCGCTTGCCGAAACCGGACATTCGGGGCGTCATAAAACTTTTCTTTGACGGTGTTAGAGCTACAGTCAGTTTGGGAGCAAGCGTACACAACAAGCAGATATCGATCAACTTCCTGCTTGTGAGACTTCACAGAAGTTGTCAGACAAAGCGCCCAGAGGCAACTGTCAGCGGGTATCCAGCAAAGCAAGGATACTTACGCCCGGAGACAAGGTATGACGCAAAACTCAACACATTCTGCCACATCAGCCACTGGATCACGGGAGGTTCGCAGCCGGAAGCGGATGAAGATCGATGGGGCGATTATTTGAACTACCTTACTTGCAGCTTGAATTCTTGCCTCTGATACTCGGGGCATATCAATGACGAGCAAGTCCAGTGTGAGACAAAGGGCAGCTTGTTGTATTGCTTGCCTCAGAGCGCGAAAATTGGAAGCAGCCAGATATACTGGGCTTCGAAGCTTCAAGATAGATCCCGAGATGCCTGAGAGTGTCGACGCTGGATGACGCGCAGATGTTGCTTGCAAGTTCGATGCGGGACGAACAGAGTCATCGGTCCTAACTGCTGGGTCTATAAGGTGAGAGATAATATTAAAGTGGCGAAAATGGGAACAAAACGTATGTCAAAGAGAAAGAAGGAAGGCATCAGTGGATTTCTTTTTCCGCTCATCTGCCATTCTGTGTGTAGTAAGTAGGGCGACCAGACAGATGACGCTACGCTAAGACCGATGTGTCATGAGTTTATTTGTACGTGTGCAATTCATGGTTTCACTGGGCTGGGATACAGCCATGTTTCCAAGACCTGGACGGGAGGACGATTGAGGTGCTCAACTAAAGCCTTTGGCTCAAGAGCAAGGCAATGCTGTTTGGCGGCAACTGCCATTGCATTTAAATTTTAACGCAGCAAACTGCCGCATATTTTTCCCACCTCCGACCGAAAGGACCAAGAGACTGTGTTCTTCACGCCTCTTACCATTGAACAACCTGGTATAAGAGACACTACGCGTGTCGCACGGACAGTCCCCACTGCAACTTAGTGGGTGGAGGAGGCACAAATCCGCCACATCACGGTAAGGTCCAGTCTATCCATGACGGAATGTGTAGAATACGCGACTAATAAGAAGTATCGGTAACAACGTTTGCCCATCAAAATTATTTATGACACAAAATTTAAGTGGATAGACGTGATACACTAAAAATGCACTAAAATTTCGGCCATGATTATCACCCACTTTTTTTTACTCATAGAAGTAATGTTTCGATTCAATCAACTGTGAGTCTTCCAGTTTTTTATTTTCACATAACCAACCAGAACGGACTCGAACATAAGTTACTGAGCCTTTCCAGGATATTTTCTCGCGACGTATGGCGATATTTTTTCCATCCGGAAAACAAGAGCAAAACACGAAGTGTTGTCGCCGGCTTATGTTTCGGTTGGAAAACTTAGCCCTGGATTCCATTACCGGGCTCACGGAAGCTCAACTGGCTCATTCCTCTTGTATACCAGATAAGAGGCCATGGCTTAAAAAAACGCGTAAACATCAACAAAAACTGAATGCAGTGTGACCATCAGTTGGCAACTGCAGAAGCTCAAACGAGAAGTCCTCCGTATTTGTCTTGGAAAGAGTTAGTTCTCACATGACCTTCTATCCGATATAAAGAAACCAGCGTTTCGTTATCCGAGTATCAGGATGTCAATTATCTAAACCAACCGGTGTTCCGGATGCCAGCAATCTGTTGATAAGCGGTCACACATTTGGTCAGAAAGCATGAATGTCTGACCCTTTTCCAGTGCGGCTTCGCAATTCAACTGAAGTGACGTTCATTTATGCAGGGATTTGTAGTGTGAATGTGAAAACAAAACGATACTGCTAGCTCGGGGAAGTCATCTTGCTCCTTATCTTGTGGCGGTTATTCTACTCGTAGAGCCTACTGGATTGTCCGCAAGCTAACAACTAGGTCTATCAGACCGCTCAAATGTCACACAATAAACAACCATTTAAAGGTCCTTTATAATCGGACACAAATACCTTATTAACCTTATTTGTCATCCTTGATAATGAAAGCACCATTTTACCAGGTTCCTCTGGTCACTTGCTAACGATAAGCAATGTCTTACATTTCCAGTACTGTTAGCGGCACTACCAGTTACAGGGTTTTTGAACCCACTAACTGCCTCAAGATATTCTAAATTCTATACTGAGGTGGAAAAATTGAGGCCTACAGTACGAACAGAGCGTTCACTGAATGTTCGAGATAGGACACGAAATGCGACCGTGGAACGAATATATATTTAGCCACCAACTACGGACACGGTTACCAAGAGCGTGGAACAAACTTCAAGCAGATGACCTCCGCAAATGTGCACTCTTTAATTCTCAGTACAGACAAACCTGAAAATAGATGCGGACTACGCCGTCAAGCATCAGTAACGTGCACACGTTTATTGTCAGCCCAAACTATGTTAAAGCTTGTTATTACGATGAGAAAACTTGAAGCGCGCAGGAAGTAAACGTCTTTAGCACCAATGAGTCCGACTTTGATTGGAATATCTATCCTAAAAATTGTGTCAATCTATGCTGAAAAGCGGAGAAGCAGTTTCCATTTTGTTGGCCTTTAGTTCTGTCGAAGCACAGAGTAATGGTCCTTTAATTTGTTCAACTTGGTGGTGAGAGACGGCTTGGGGATACGTGACGCTGACGACCAATAACTGAGTTACCTCGAAATTTTTGTGGCTTGGTGGTAGACAACCTTGTATGAGCCTTGGCGGCCCGTTTCATGAGGCTTCATATACCTGTTCGACAACTAACCATTTTCACAGACCCTGAAGAAGTTCTTGGAACCAACTTTTTGACGGTGGTGGGTTTGTTTGTGAGGTAAAGAAAAATGGAACAAACGACAAATGCGCGGATAAAGTATTTATTTAGGTGAGTCTTTGTTTGGAAGTTGTTTTTCTGTTATTGGGTTTTCACTTGTCTCTAGTTTATTTGCTCTCCACTCGAGGAATCATTTTGCACTTATTGGGCAGGCCCACGAAGCGCAAGGCAAACTTTGTCAGTGTGCGCTACTTAACGCACTTCTGACATGCATGGGATATTATCAACGATAACCAATTAGGCAGTTCAAGGAACTTAGCAAAACACCTTCAGAAATCAGCTTTAGACCAGTTGTGCCTACTCTCAGGGCCAAGACTTAATCCAATCCACACGAAAACAAATGGCAGCAAAGCACCTCCGTCACGGTTTTCCCGGCAGTGTAACATACAGTGAATACCAGTTCTAAGGGTTGCCCAACCATTCGTAGCAGAAGCAACAAAGGAGACTAAGTGAAGTTAGGTTATAATAATTAAAACCGCTTATGCAAACGAAACCAATGAACTCTACAGCCACCTAAAATATGTCGAAAGAAGAAAACCGCTAACTTCCTGAGCCATGAATTTATAGCAGAGCTCCGACTGCATAGCTGGTGCAACTTAAAGAATTTGCCATCTGTGCTTGTTTATTAGTAAAGCATACAGCAGAAACTCTAGTGTCGCGATGCTCTGGTTTCGCAAATGCACAGTGCATTTAGTGCGCACACAACATTTTCATTGGTATTAAGTATCCATTCAAGCAAATGAACTATTTAGACTATGACTGGAATGGTTGCATGAACGCGGGCCTGTTTGTAGTTTTTAATGGTGATTGAAATCCCGGCGGATCGTGCAAAAATGATTTGGGCGAAAAGTGGGCTAAAGTTTCCGAGTTGTTTACCCTCCTTCACCCAAAATTTGGCCGCCAATGCATCTACGTATCATTAAAAATGACAAGCCTAAAGTCAGGATAAGTCGTCTTCGAAAAGACCGTCCATCTAAAAGGATTCCTGATTATTTTGAAGATCATAAGATAAAATAGTAGGTCCTCTTTTTCTGTTATCGCAAGAAAATTTCCAGATGCTCCTTATCAACAAACTGGTCCACGTAATTCATCAACCAACGCCAGGTCATAACGTTCAACATTGTGGGGGAATCGGCAGATGTGTAAAAGGTAGGCATTATTAAATACATATGGAGTTTTGTAAGATTGACACGATCAAACTGTTGGAATCTACACATTGGATGTGCTGGGATAACGGAAAAGGCAAACCTCAAGAGGACATAACAAAAGCGGGACGGGCATTTGGACTACGTGGGAGAAAATGGACACCGGGTTATTGAGGTGAGCACAAGTGAAACTGTCAAGAGCAAGTACGACAGTTTCCAACTAAGGATGGAGACCGTTGCAATGACCCGGCGACCTTGAACAGTTGGGGTATTGGCTAGAGTAGCAAGTAACAAAATTCAAACGACAAGCTGAAGTTGACCAGGGTGGAAAAATGAGATCCTCTATCCCAGAACCAGGAAGTATTCTGAAATCTGCTGAGCCCTTTAGTACTTGTGAGAATGGAACTTCGGTATTCAGAGTTTTCAGGATGGTGGGACGCGGATATTGCGTAGAGCCAGATTTTCACCACCCCTGGGATAGGTAAATGAGTGGGGGTGCATTGGGATAAATAGTAACTTAAAGAGGAGGTATCGGCTTAGCATAGTGATAGCTTACTTTTGGTTGTAATGGCCTGCTTCATACGGAGCATGTTTATATGGAGCTATTGTTATGATTAGCTAAAAAATCCGTGGGTTCATGGCAGATTATGTTTTTGAACGCTACAGACACACAAAATGCTGACCGATTGGTCGTCAGGTATTTTTGCAATACTTCGTACGTTATTAAAATTAGCAACAGATTTTCGCCCACGAAGGGTGATTGTGTGCTCTAATCAGTCGGCGATATTTTTCCAATAGTACGGCTAATAATAATCCGAGTGGATCGAGTTCCTCGATCGTCACAGCCTAATGATCTTAGCCTTCTCACTTGCATAAGATCAAACCGCACGAGGGAATCATAACAATCCCATGGTCATCCAATTATACTCTCATATTCTTCTGTGACGTAAAATGTACACAAAAAAGCAATAAAGAGTGATGCACGCGGGATTGAGGCCTGCATATCACATCCGCCACACGCTGAATGACCACCACGTAACTGTAATTAATATGGGGCTTCAATTGCAGTCCAAATAATGTCTCGTTTCAAGGAATAAAGAAGTGGATTTATCAACTTCAGAAGATTTGGCCTTTAATGCTTGTAAACTTCCAACTTAATATGCCTTCACTGTGGATCCATTGTTAGCCTCGCACACATGACTGCTCTTTCCGTCTTTCTTTGTTTGCCCAGTTCATTGTAGGTGATCCGTAGAGCAGTAAGCAACAGTTCAAGAAACCAAGATTTTCAGCACCTTCGGCTGGGAGAGGTGGGACGGAAATGTATCCCGTTTGAATAGAGGAATGAAAAATGAACCTTTTCAACCATTCAAATTCTGTACAATCAAAGAACAAAAATATATGTTCATCTGCAGAGCTTGCATCTTGGTTAGTCCTTAAGGGAATGAACCACATTCAGATTCAAAGAACTCGCGTTTTAAGAAGTTCGATTCTGGTGAGTCTTGCATCAAACTGCACTGTCCACAGGTGGGAAAAGAGTAATCAACAATGTTCATAATTAAATTGCTGGAGAGGTAGATTTAAACGTCATGGTACGGATTGAGCACAAATTCACGACCGATACTTGAATGCCAGGTTCGGGAAGATACGCCGTTCAATGTTCATTTTTAGCATATACATTCTGATGCACACGTTTTAGATGTTTGGCCTTCGTCAAGAACATGGTATTTGACAGAGAGTCACTCAGTCCAATAGTGTCTTCCAGTCGCTGGTGTCAAGAATCTGTGCACTAGAGACCCGTAGAATGATACACCACTCTTATCTTTTGTGTCTGCATATGCGACAGCGTTGTGGAGTTCACAAACCTACTATGCTATCTACCACTGGGAGAACAGTTTCTAGTGCCTTATTCCAAATTCAATTTGGGCGCATAAAGTTGGGAAATTCTGAGTGCACGACACGTTACAACCCTAAGGATCGTCATATGTGTGCGTCTAACAAAAGAAGCCTGTTCAAATAACGGCAATGCATAAATGAAATCCTAGGAACATAAAAACATTAAATTTAAGGACTGTAATCTTGACATTCTGAAATAATGCATGTTTACAGTGTGGTGATAGTAGATGTGTTCTATGGATCTCTGATCATATTTCAAACAAATGCTTTCTGTTTGGTGCGCAAGAAGAAAGCCCTGATATTTTTGGTGCCTATCCAACCAGGCAAATTAGACGTTCACATTCACATCACTCGTCGTCGCAGTCGTCCTCCTGTCTTGGCGTAATTATTCTGGCGAGTCCACATCAAAGTGGGGGGGAAGAGAGGGTGACGTGAATATGAACAATACACATCGATCAAACACCCACAACTAAATTAGACGTTAAAAAAGATGTATACAAAGGTCATTTTTAACTACAGATGAGAATTTTTATGCCCATCGAAAAGTATTATTCATATTTTCCCCTGTAATTACTTTGATCCGTGCGCCACAAAAAAAGAGAAGACTACTGACTGGACGTTGTGGAGAATATTGCTCACATTTGCCCATTGTAGGCTCGTGACCTCCTGACTTTGCGCCAATGGTTATTTGTTTCACGTCAGTTTGATTGCTTTACCCTCATCGTCGACATATCAGTCATCCAGTTATTTTTCGCGACCACCTGACCATGCTTGCATGTTCTGATCCATTCAGACTTTCTTATTTTATCATTCTCACACGTCGCGTTACATACTCAGCATGTGTAGCAGCTGCGCGACAATGCTGGAAAGGAAGAACTCCATGTCATCCTGGAGCAGAAAGAGGTTCCGAGTGCCAAGAAACAGTAGCAGAATAAATGCATATAAACTCTTCTCACCAGATCAGGGCCAAGTGGCAGCAACAGCCCAGAAACAAAAAGTCGGCATCATTTGAAGCAAAGAAACGGTACAGCTATTCAAGAGTTTCACCGTGACCCCGGGAGTGGATGCGACTTTATGTCATGGCATAAGCGTGACGAGGATATCTTTTGTGTGATGGCCAAAGTCTCAACAAAAATACAAGAGTTTGTGTGTCAGTTTTAGACCAGATAAACACACTAGTGTTGCAATTACTCTTTGCTGAAGAACCCACGAGGGGTCTTGTTCGGGGAAGCAGATTTCAAACTCGATGGCATGTTTGGCGAGCGGAATTCGCTGTTCAACATTCAATATGATTGGACATTTCCGCAAGACCAAACGGAGGCACACTGGTGTTCAAGATAAATTTTTCTGATGCTAACCTCCAATCTGAGATGCAGGATAACTGTAAATAGTTTGTAAATGCTCATACAGACCGTTGCGTATATCAATAAGGTAGTTTTCATTTTGGGATCAGATGTATCCTGCAGCCTTTCAGCAATTGATGGACACCATGTGATTCGATTGCTCTGTGTTATGGCGTATAGATATGGTATTATCAACGTCACTCAGTCAGTTGATCTTTACGCTGAGCAGTTGGACACCGTTTTACTCGTATGCACCAGTTTGAGGTGCACATTGCGCACCTACCGATCACAAACTATCGTGAATGTCTTATCGATGTCCACTCATGTTCAACCCAATCCTGTGAAAATCGGGAACAACAAGAAACTTTAAATTCCAACGGACAAGTCAACATTACAGTCTTTCCCTGGTTTGCCCAGTCATTTTAATAAGTTAATGCCCAACATGAATCAATTATCAGCATACTTAAACGGTCCATTGCAAAACAACAGGAAGTGGCTAGTCTTATTCACCAGTCTGTTGACTGATATTTATGCGCATCAAACAGATTCTCGATTCTGATCTTCTACTAACCGAGTGCACCTTCAGCCTTCTCATCATTGTTGCAGCGGGATTCTCTGACACGGGAGTTGTGCTTTTTCACAAGGGTGTTGACAGCAGCAAGAAATCTCTCTGCCGTGCTTCTCGTATCCTCATTCCGGCCGAAAATAGGGCTAAACGAATACAAAATACTTAGCATAAACCACTGCTATCCATTTTCGGCTCCAAGAAAGGTGTACCCATTCACGCCACTAAACTAATGCTGATCTGGTCATTGAATCTCGGTAATCATGACCTTATCATCATCATCGTTAAGTAGTATGAACATTCAATTCTAGTCACGCTGGTAACCAAGGTAATAAAAGTTTGAACACCGGAGTACACGCTCATTGTCCCGGTCAATATACACGCCCAATTGCAGCACAAGCCCAATGGTTCTGACCGAAATTTACCAGATTATTTTTTCAAAAATTTAAGTCTCAACTGATTCAAGTCAGTTACAGCAACGTGCAATGTTTTTTCTTTGTTTTAGACAGCATTCTAGGGCTGCTAATGATGAATACTGATCTGGTCATGTGACACTGAGGGCGTTGGTACTACATTAGTTGCATGTTAGTCATTCTAGAATGTCACACACGAGGACGACTGCCACCTCAGCTAGAAAAAGACTGTGCTTATGACCAGACATATTCAAAATAATTTCGCGGGTCTCATCAAAAGGCTGTATTATTTCGTCCTTAACATCGCATTCCCCAAGTAGCTAGCAATTATCCTCATAGCTTCCGCGACATGATCGATTACGAGAAGTACCCTTGGCAAACTGTTTTCTCAATTCCTAATTCTTTAGGCTAAATTGTTTGATATTAAGGAACAGTTTATCTCCGCTGCTTCTATTATAATTCCATGGGCCAGATTAATTTTTAAACCTATCAACTATCAACAATCCAATGGACATCTGAGGGATTTTGTTGACACTTTTATATGATCCCTGCTGAATTCTTAGGGGGGGGGGAAGGAAGTATTGGCCAGAAGCTTGGCTTCAGTGTATTTATGGATTTACACTGAATAAAGGCTGCGTCTGATAATTAATTCCCTGCGCAAGGGATTTTTGACATAAGTAGTGGAACACACCCGGAATAAATCCTACGATCCGAAACGAACGCCAGACACAGCAAACGCCTAATAAACACATTTTAGCAGACAACGGAATTTTCAGGTCTAAAGGCTTGGTATTAATTCTTAACGCCATTGACATAGAAAACAGCGAAACTTCATTGGGCAAACTGAGAATGCACTGCATCAATTCATAACAGACCCTGGATTGCACACAAAATGCACACACAAGTCGGATGAGGCATCACTACTTCAAAGATGCTTCGCACCTACATTTTGAGTAGTAACCTGAGGCTACTTTAGAGTCTCTACCCACAGAAGAGTGCCACGCTGGATTATCATGGCCTAATCAAATGCAAGTACCGCAGGCGCACGCGCCCACCCAATCTCAAATCATATTTTTGCCGATTTTCACTTAACGGAGGAAGGTGATAGGGTAGTTGGGACAAAAAACAACCATTCACGTTTGTCCGTCGAAAACTGGAAACATCCGAACTTTGTTATCCTTGATCGTTTTCGTTGAGTGGTTTATCTTTATAGCCAAAATTCCGGTCGTCCAATCATTATTTGCGATTGGTTGATCGAGCTCGTGGTCACATTCCGTACACACGTTTTCGTCATATCAGTGGCACATAGCACTTGGTCATCTAACGATTTTGTGCGTGCTCACATCAGCTGTTAGAAATATGATCCATAACAGCCCGTGCTGATAAATGTATATTTGGTTGCCTCTCTATTAAACTCTCCAGTAAAATCGAGGTTCACTCTACTAAGCTCTAACTGTAAGGTCCATTACGCGCTGGGGGATCTGCACGTAAACCACAATAGTGTGATCTTGTAAATATCATACAAGATTAGTAAACGTAAACAGTTTATGCAGGACCAAAGTCTATACACCACAGTACCCAACAATAGGGTCTTCAGTGACGAATTGAGGAAATCAGTATTAGACAGGCGCTTTCTGGGTACTGCCACCTCAAGATGGTAGATGATCATCGTGTGATGTCTGCCATATTTTTGTAAGCACGACATACAGTAGGTTGACAGACGCCATTCTCGGGTCTGGTTTGGTAAAGTTGCTACCTATGTGCCCAGCTTTCCTTGCTGGGAGGATCTTAAAGGAAGAAAACCAGGCCCGCCATGGAATGCACAATGACTAAATCCCAAAAAATCAAAGTTGTGGTGAAAATAACCGACGTGACGTGATGGCCATGGAGAGCAGACTCACAGGATTCATCGTCGATACAACCGTATAGATAGCATTACCAGGCCTGTGTAGTAATGGGTGGAGTAAATGTTAGGGTGACCTGAGGCTACCAGAAGTCACGCCCCGTGTGCCATGCGTGCAGGAGGGGGGAAAGACCTCCGCTCTCCAACACTCATGTAATTCCCAGTCAATTAAAGGGCAGTAGGAAGAATTGGCCGATGACCACAGCACACACATACCCAATTCCTTCTAGTCAGGTTCCATCGTCACTGTGCCAGGGGCGTACTACTGTCGAGATTGTCACAGCTCTACAATGGGTTCTCATTAGTCTTTAACATCTGGTAACGAGAAAAAAAGCAAACCTCAGTAATTTCGTCTGAGCAGTGCCACACCCCGATTCGGAGACAGTGAAACACGTCCGTTTTTAGTAACGATGCGAGAAATGGGGTATTTTTGTGAAACCACCTGCTACGGCAGTCTTCGAAGAGAAGAATTATCCAGCCTCACAGAAGTAATGTCGACTTAACTTCGGACGGACAACAGCCATTTTTGTGTTCTAAGGAATAAAATCCCAAATGGAATTCAAAAATCCCATTGCGAAGAAATAAAGCACCAGGAAATAGAGGGCAAAAATGATGAGAAATACGACGCTACTTTATAAAATTATGTGGCAAACCCACCAGCCAGCAACCGGAAACATAGTACACTGGCTGAGGAAGCACCGTCGCGATTTATGGCAAAAGGGGACCAACTTAGTAGCATATACTAGGTCTCTAACATTAGGCAAATTAGGTATTTCAAGGTGGGGAGATGACCTTGGCGGTCGCCAGCGTTCTGAAACTATGATATCCAACTGGACCAGCCCTCCGACAAGCTACGCAACCAAAAGTTTCAAACTGACGTTTTGGTTAACAAAGTGACTACTGACAAATCAAAAACGAAGACAACAAGGCGGAAAAAGCACTATTCTGCATGACAATAAGCTCAGACAACGGCCAAATTTAGATTGGGAATAAAAAGATGGCACGCAACTGAAAAACACTTTTTTCAATTTTCTGGCATGAAACAACAGTAACGAGCTACGGCAAGGATCTCGGAATATGATATCAAAGAGCGGCAGCCTGTTTGGATATTAAGGTTCATTCTAACTTTTCGACCAGTTTCTCCACAGGCTAGACAAAAGCCAATTAATCGAAGAAGCACGTGCATAGATAACCGGGAAACATCATTGATTTGCAATGGCATCATAAACGAGAGATTCAGCTGAGTTTCAAGTGAGTCTTCCTTCAAAACCAAATTGGTATGCAAATGCGTGTATTTCGCTAATTTGCACTGTCTGGTTCTAAAGTATGCTGCAGAGCTAAATGGAAAATTGCCTTGATGTAGAGCGAATTCGCATAAGCCAAAAGGATACTTACAGTTGATTAGGTGCCCACCGAAAAATTAAGCCCCGAACCAGCTAACAATAGGAAATGATAAAGACGTCTTTACTCACTGTTGTGAATGAGATCTCAGTGCACGCTAGACCAACTGAGGCGGCCGACAAAGAAGTAAACTGTCCAAGACATAGAGGATAAATGAAAAGAACTGTGCGCTTTTATCGGCAGGCAGTAAGTAGTGAAGCCATACCACCAATAGCGTAACATGCGGGAATCTGGAGAAGGACAACAAGGTTCCACTTCTCGTAACACTGGAGCGCCCACAGAGCATGGAATGCGCGCTAGTAAGGTGCTTTACCGGCAGACGAAAGGTATCACGCGCCGTTTTATCCACAGCGTGAGGCAAAATACAAGTTGCCGGTCAGAAAAAGGTGCCCGTGGTCCCCAAAATGTTACAACATATGCTCCGTTTCGTAACAAGAAGTAATCCGGTATGCAAAATCCAAAAGAGCGAGTAAGTTCAGTGGGCAAGCAGAGGGTTTGGCTGTACGTATAACATCTATCCTCACTTTAGTATAGTTTAGAACTGCGGTTGGGAGTGCACTAGTTACATTCAAACCATTTTACACGTTTTTTGCGACGCAATCCATCGGATAATGTCACTGGTTCCGACAGTTTACTTGACAGAACAAGACAATGATTAGCGAAATACACTCATTTGCAAACAAATTTGGTTTTGCGAGAGACTCACCTGGAACCCAGCTGAATCTCTCGTTTGTGATGTTTGCAAATGAGTGTATTTCGCTAATTCCGTGCAATTTGGTTTCAAGTAGAACATAAGGTTGACGGAAACTCAGGGACTGCGCCTACCTGATGAGCCCCAAGAAGGGCGAAACCGGTCGTGGGCTGTCGACGAATTTTCACCAACCTTATGAGTAGCGCATTACGAAGACAGTGATTAGTTTCGTGGCCGACACGGCGTCCAAAGATGGACTTCAGCTATAATAGCATTCAGTCTTATCGGTGAGAAATAGGAAGTTTTCTGAAGGCGAAAAAGTAAAAAATGCCAATGGAACTAACGTTACTTTCCAAGTAACTCCTGATACGGCCAATAAACGGAGACCCAAATAGAGGTTACTGAATTTGGAGAACGAGGGACCTTCCGGCCGCGCCTGTTTCCGCAGCCCATGAGAGTTAGTAATGACTGGATCATTAGAGCCCCTGAGACGGAGGTTTTGCATGTTCTTGAGGGTATCTGAGAATTACCTACGTAAGCTTCAGTGAGAAGGCAGAGCCCTGTAGTTGTACTTTTGCACGTAGTCCCATAAACACCACATTTCTACCTGAATCGAGAGCCACAGATGGTTTGAACACGAACACTTTGCCTGGAGGACGGAAAATAAAACAGTAACGAATTTTGTCCCTGCTATAGCATAAGTCTGACCATACCGTGCTACAAATGTCGCGAAGCACAAGCAGTTTCAACTCCACTGGGGTTGCATCACCTCTCAACCGTCGATGAACTCACTCACCCAGTCAAAGTTTGAATAGAAAACAATCACCTGAACGTGTTTTGCATGCAGCGTGCAAGTGCACAAACGCTACCCTCAGTGACATCTACTAGCAGCTGATTGTCGAAAAATGACTGATTACACCCGCTGCAGAGCAGTCTGTTGAGAAGACTGTCCTGGTCATTGTAGAAAACTGTCGGTCCATGTCGTTCTGTATCGATATGTCCCTGATGGCAGTAGGGGTCCAACCGATGACACACATAAGTTGGAATCGTCTTCCTGCTGAATCAGATGTCTCAGGCGTACTCGCTCTGTGACAAAAAACTTTGCTGTGAATTTGAATCTGAGCTTAGCGATAGATTTTATTGCTTTTAGTTTTGTAATCGTACACCGGCCTTTTGCACGGATACGTACATCCCTCGATGAACAAGATCCTGTAGAACACAGAAGGCTGCATTACGAATCCAGGAGAAAAATAGATCGCTTAACGGGGTACTGCGCGATTTAGTTCCTACAAATGACGAAAAGACAGCAAACTTGGAGAGAAAGTAGAAGATAACTTCAGTTTGCACGCCATCGGGCTTATGTGCCTCGTCCCCTTTTGTCTAGATTTTTCCTCGTACAAATTTAATTTTAACGCTTTCGTACGCTTACTCATGTGTACTTTTGTCAACTTTGTGTCACTTTTTGTCTCTTTTAACTAAGCAATACTCGCGCAACTATACATAACTTGTTCACTTTGACACAGTAAACGACGCTGCCAGCTAGGGCCCTATTTCTGACCTCCGATGCAGGGACGTTGCATATGATACTCACCCTGCTTTATCAGACATTGTAAAGACTATACTGAACGCGTAATTGGAGTCTATTTTTACTTAACCGGGGTACTTTTTGGGGAACCATACATTCTCGGCCAATGCACATGAAAACAGATGAGCATGGGTTCAATGCATATAAAACGAATATATACACAGCTGAATGTTTTATTCACAGTTGTCCATTTCTAAGGAAGCTGGTCTGGACTATTATCCTGAAGTATATTTCAGTGAACAGGTACTTCGAAGAGGGGATCAGCTTGTGTTGACTTAACGAAGAAGGGCTCAACGAAGGAAATCAACTGTAAGTAGTAGCCACAGACACTATCTTTTAAACTCCTCTTTTATGACGGGTCTACATCTTTTGGACAGCTAGCTGCAAGATCACTTATAGTTATTCGGGTCATTAGAATTGTTTTTTGTCAGATCAAAGGCTTACGTCTTTGCTGTGCCCGCAGCGTGTGATCCATCCCCTAACACACTCTTTCCTCGTGGTACCTTAGTTATGCGACATTCGTTCCTGCTTTCACCACACACCCATCCAACAAGTTAAAGCATTCAAGCAGCAACTATCATGTACTTCATACACTGCAGTAAGACTAACATGAGACTGATATTGTCGTCTTTGATGCATTGTGTCTTATTTTCACGTCCTCGGCTGTCAACTACTCCTTGGACAGTCTCCAAATTTCTTCGCCCTGTTTTTTATCTTCGTACGCGAAGCTTCATGAGAACCCATAAAACATTTTTTCTAGGCGCTGAATGGCGAACAAAACTAATTAGAGTTTTATTCCGACGACAGCTTCTCAACCTGCTGTTACAGCCTGACTGACCTAGTCAGATGGTTCTGCTACGGGAATGAATTTTAGCATCTCAGATTGTATAGTCAATCGTTTGTTTGTCACTGAGTTAGTTTTTGTTTTCTTGTGCGCAATTGAACAGGCAATCCTACTGCATGGCATTTGTGCTAATGTGTTTTTAAATATAGTACAGACTCCCATACAATTACGCAATTTTCGTATACAGGTAATGAGGGAAAGCTGTACTAATGGAAATGTAAAAACAACATGCTATATGAAAGGCGGGTCTGGTGTCTTCGTTTCATTATCCCTATTCGTATTTCTTTGTCAGGAGTAACCTTAATATGGGCATATATTGTGTTTTAATGTAAACACCGTATCATTAGGTAGGCCAACCTTGCGAAAACCGTTCATCACAACTTGCAAATGAAAAATCAGACTTTGAGATGATGTAGTTAGTTAGCCGGCGGGAACAGTAATCGCAAACGTGGATACCCCAAAATCCATAAAAGGAGATAGAAACAAAATCTTTTTAGGCATGGCAACGAGGAGCAGCAAATTCGTAAAGTGTACAGAAAAGATTCACAAAAATTGCGGGTAAGATTCAGTTGTGAGCTGAGGCTGTATGACATGAAAAGCGTTGTTTTATTGAAGCATTGAGTTTTGGTGAACTCATTTAAGTAACGGATTAAACCTCCATACTGATGAGCACCAACACGCACTTACATAGCAGAATAAAAATTTTATGGGAAATCAATTGCCTTACAATGCGAAGCCAGTTGGTGGGGTTCGTTAAAAATTGAAGACCACGTTTTGTCAGCATTCACTCGGTAAAATGATGTCGAAAAAATGTATGTTTTGTCTGCACTAATTGTGGAACGTGTGCACCGGTTTTCGGTGCAAGTCTGAGAGACTTGTTGCCATCTACTTTCCTGTAAAAGAAATAAGAAAGCCAAATAAGTTGAATATGTTTGCAAACATCCACAAGATGTTTATTACATGGTGAACCATTCTTTGATGTAGCCTAACCACTGAGTTACGCTGTGTGTTCATGGGCAAACTGATATACTACTAAGTAGCAATTCAAACGATTCACTCGTTTAGGATATCTATCAGCCGAATGTGATGTGCAAAGATAACTATAGATTAGATATGAAGCTCCAAAAGTGTTTTCATTGATAAACTATCAATTATAAAGTTGCGCATCACACTCACACCACCCTATTTTACAAATGAATGGTCAGCCGCGCGTATGTCTATTCAGCCTTCAGGCCTAAAATAGGAGTGATATAATTTCAAGGGTTGACTGCACCCAATAGGTTTTAGACGAAGAAACTACGGTAGTCTACTGTTGAACTGCTTCGACGTACTCAGCCTAATTAACTAGTCTCAATTACAGTCACTCAGGCCAATTGATTTAATAATCACACCGGCTAAAACAAAAAAGCCGCACTGGCATTTTTGGTTCAAGTTATCACCTTGTCAATCATCCTGTAACCGCAGTTGCTACTGGATTGTTTGTAGGTGGGATATAAAACGCTGGCTCGTGAGAATGCGGTCTAGTTTGCATGACTGATACATTCACCATTGCTTCTATACTGTTCGCCGAAAAATCGCACTGGCTACCCGCTCGCAACCAAGGTAGCGAGACTTTCGTACCTATACTCCAAGCAATGTGTTCAGATAGTTTATCTAATCCTCGACTATAGAGCCACCACAGTTTTCTCAAACATGAAAATGTGCGCTTTCTAAGTATGTTATATCTGGCGCAACGCAAGTCGCCCTTCATAAGCTTTAGTTGATCATCCAAACCCAAGTTAATGCGGTCTTCCTCGCCGTGCCACCTGTGTCGACAGAGGCAATCAGAGTTAACAGCCACACGTGACAACTGCTCACTACTACGTCACACAGACCTCGGATGGACTAGTTCAAGTTGACATGGTGCACACGACCTTGAAATGTACGTAAACTTGATTCACGTTCGCACGCAGACGATCAGCACATTTCTTCGTAGTACAAAGCCGATATATTGTATTTGCTACCGAAATGCTTAAGCGAATAGAAAACCTCTGGGAACAACCGATTGAAGCACGCCATGTGCAGACTATGGCATGCGTTATGTACCATCTTTCGAATTGCCCACTGGCCGGGTAATACAAAGATTGTCAGGCAAAAGAGGAAGGGGAAAAATTAGCCAGAAAAAGATTCAAAAATATATTTTGAAAGGGCAACCCACTTTCGAGCAAAAACCATCGGTTGAGCAATCAGCCGGATATTGTAGTAGTGTGCTCATGTTACCTCAGCTGGCCCTAGGATATAAAAACTAAACAAACTTCACTACTTTGTACTGCTTTATTTTTGCCCATACATTTGAAGTTATTCCGTCATTGAATAGACGCTTCACTGAACAATAGTTGAGACACAACGGTGCTTTCTCATTGGCACGGTGTTCAGTGGAACCAAAAAATTAACGAACTATTTCACAGTAAACTCTAGAGAAAAACCTTCTGACAATGAAGCACTCTTCCTGTCAGCCAAACGACCCCCTTAGGAAGAGACCATCTATAAAAAAGGTCCCTGTTTGTATGTTTGTCTTTGGCAAATGCAGCAGCACTCAGAAGTGTTACACCTCATGATCGGAGTCATTATAAAACGTCGCCTCGAGACGCTCCTCCATTTTACTGTGGAAAATTTTTGCAGGCCACTTAAAGTGTTTGTGATAAAACGCAGTCACTGTCTCTATCAATTGATTATAGGATTTACTGAACCTCTTCCAATGATTTGTGGTGGCAAACCCAGTACACCTGGGTTTGCTCAACTCAATGACCTTAGACGAAATCTGGAAAAGGGGGAGATGGCTATCTTTTATCTTAACCCATTAGCCGTTTTCCTTTGGTCACATGAAACGCAGGACTAAAACCTCACAAATGGCCAGACCTAATGAGTTAAAAAGTTGGAAATAATTCGTCCGTTTTCTATTGTGTTGCACCCCATTATTTGTATAAACCACACCTGGCCTTCTATTGATGAAGAGCTTTTCCTCGACTTACTGTGCATTTTCTTTTTTATCGTCGACTCCTTAACCTTTGCCGGTAAGTAGTTGGATGGGTCAGTTTCTGTGCAAGGCTCGCCTACTTTCTCAATGACTCCTGATTGTGTTCCTTCATTATCCCCAATGTCTTCACCCTGTTTGGATGAAGACTTGTCTGGTTGCTGCGTTTTGCATAGACCGCAAGATTTTGCACAACGCGAGGCATGACGTGCATCATAGATGCAGTAGCCCCTCTTTTTGACGTCCACACAAATATGGGGTGGGTCCAGATCTACGCAATCCTCCAGGCAGAACTTGCAGGACAGTGGACACAGCTGTTCCATTTGCTCTGGTTTTGTGAGACAGTGACCGTGCTCAACCAACCACGGACACATGGTAGATTTGTCCTTACAGACAAGTCGTACCTTGACAGCTGGTGTGGTTGCTGGTCCTCCCAAAGTGGTTGGTTTTAGGCTCTCATCGCGGCACACACCACACGATAGCATACATTGTTTGAGTGTTATACCCCGACATTTATGCTGAAAAAAGGCAGATACATTGGTTATATACACTTCTGAGAAAAAATATGAAGTCCGTTCAATTTTCTCAAAGCATTTTCACAGCGTAAACAAAGATGTATCAATTTTACCTTTGTATATTAACAATTAGCACACAAGTCCGGTTACCCAGGTTAAACCAATAAGAAACCTATATATCTGAGAAGTCCTCAATCACCACTGTTAATTAGTAAATAAGTTACGTTGCAATAAAAAAGTCCTTCAGTTTTAGGCCATCAAATACTTCTGGTTTGCCTAATACTATTTTTTTCTTCCGAACTGGATGTATGAGAAGGAATTTTGATGACGACTGATAACCAAGAGAAGCATCAGTTCCTGGTTCAGATGCAGTTACTCGTAAAGTTATGGCAGTTTACGGATAAAATTTTAAGAGCGACAAGAGACAAGTTCATTTTATGTTGACTCACGATGTAAAAGAGTATTTTTGGGACCAACAAAAAATTTAGTTTGAGGGTGCTTAGAGATTTAGATCTTTTTTCTACCCATGCCTTCAAAACAGACAAGCTAATCCCAGTTCAGTGAACGCCATAAGTTTGATGTGGTGCAAACCCTAGAAAATTTCCCTTCTCTCCACTTGTAAATGTAGAACCTATTCCGCTGACAACCATAATAATTCACGACGCGCGTCAGAAAACAAAGAAAGGCTGCATTGAACTAGACACCTCTGTTAGGAGAGTGACCTTGAGGAGGTGAGAAAGCTTTTCCTCTAAAGAAAGAATAAGTTAATCACAAATATAGGATAATATTTTTCCCTATTTTGACCTCGAAAAAAGTCGAGCACATTCGTTCTTACTGGAGACTTGATTGTATAATTCGGAGAAAAGTGGGAAACACTAGACAGCAAAGCACAGCTGACTGTTCTATTCGGGGGGCGTCACTACAACAAAGGTGACAAGAATAGTTCACAAGAAGGGTCGTTTCTAGTTTAGCCAATTCCAGAATGCCAGCATTGTCTGGTATTCTTTTTGTGAACAAAATCAAAGTGGGTACTACCGTGTAAAGATGGATAGGCGGTACATTGCGTGCTCCGTGTAATCCCTAGCCTAAGAATTTGAGACTTCAGGGGGATCTCCAAAAAACATGCTTGACAGACAGTAATTATTCTTTATGTGATGACAAAAATCGTGAATATACCTCACTGTGACTGATTCGGAAACATCAAAACTTTTCCCACTTCCAATGATCTTTCCTCTGTGTTGGCGAAATTCGTGTTCTTATCCACCTTCACGTCACTTCTATGCAGATGATCTAAATAGAAATTGACTTTCGTACCGATCGACTGCACACATGGAGTTTTTGTGCCAAAACAACAGCCATCAAGTCCTGGGAGGCCGATATCTTGGCACAACTTTTACACCGGAAATACGCCGATCATAATGTACGTCAAGGCTACAGCAACAGTAGCACGTTTCGCCTTGTTAACCCCGAACATTCTATTAATTAATCCATGACATCACACTCACTGAAGCAATATCTCATGTACCGACAAGTAATGGCTTCATATTAGGTCACTTGTTTGGTGGTGATAACTATACCACAGTTATTCATTTCCTTCCCCTCTGCTACGCCGTACGTGTTAACAACGGTCAGTCAGCGGCATAGTCTGACATCAAGGTCATAGTTAAGGATAAGTCCATCTTTTGGGTCTGGTTATGCTGCAGCAATCTAGCTGTCGGCTAAATGTACGGTCGCATGCTTCAAATTTTGTGCTGTCTGATTCTTCACAACTTTTCTTAACTGAGTTTAACTGGATTAAGTGGTGTTTAACAATTATGTGAAAAGAAACCCACAAGTTGAAAAACCTGTGCATGAGATCATACGTGTGGGCCACCTCCAACGGCAACTGCCGAAAATATTGCAATATCTTAACTTTTCTTTGGCTACTTTAAGTTAGTCATAAATTTTCTATCGAAAGACTGTTATATTTGACCTTTCACTCGAGATGCAGAAATTTAACCACTAAGGAATAGATAAGGAATTCAAGTTTAAAACTGCGCAAAGTCGGTTGCGTTAGATCGAATAATCATAGTGTTTTCTATTGTCTTTTTTATGACCGGCTACTGTAAATCAACACAGCGTTTCTAACTTAGAAATGCTGACATTCCGTTTTGCAATAATTTAGTAACATCTTGTCATTGAAGTGAAGGTTAGGCTCTGAGGTTTCCGGATCCTGACTTTATACCGTTATCCGATAGTTTAACATCAGAAATCTAAACGTTTTTGCAGTCCTCGAAAATAAAATTCATTCTGTGGATACAGAGTCATCGAAATAATCAGTACCCTAACTACAAATTTCAGTTTACATTCCATATTTGTTTCCATAAAGAACTGATCATTTTCGGGTGGGGAATTTCGTATGGTTACTTTTTTTTATCGAACTCATCCACTGATGCCTAGTTTGGTCCTTCATATTTGGAAAACAGACGCATTGACAATAAAAATGTTTGACAGTGGCCCGTTCATGCCCACGAACGAGTCTTACATAGCCTGCGGTACTACGCAAGGTGAATTTAGCACTCAGTGCATACGGATTTCTCCCTGAAAACTTGATTTATATTCTCCATTTCACAGCTAAAGTGAGAAGACCAGGTGCACAGAATGGGCAGAAATACAAATGCGCGCGTGAGCTGGTATAATAGTTGGCAACCTCACGACGTCGCTCTCAGGTGAAATCGCTCACCCACCGTAACTTGAATACTGAAAGTCATTGGCAAACTTCACTTCCCACGCATAAACTAACCCAGTCGAATGTCCATGCCAGAAGCACTGAACTGACTGTTTGTTCAGACATAAGCGGAACAGAGCTGATCTGGCTACTGTTCACTGTAGAATCGTCTAACGGTTTACGCTACGATCCCAGTGTTCGTGCAAGCCGATCTGATGACATGGTGTAGCAACAGGTTGCTAGAAAAGAGGAGTGAATTCTATTTGCATCGGGACAATAATTCAAAAATGTCTGATGCCTAGACATTCACTGCTATCAACAGCAGAGACGTCAAATGTAGTTTGTTAACTCTATTCTAGTTGCACCTATTCGAGTCCGTGTTACTAAAGATCAACGCTCGCAATAGTGCTGCCCAATTTTGAATAATATTCATGATGCGGTTCTTATAATACCCTTCCGAAACATCATGCTGTATGGGGGAGTGCCCGAACAGTTTGAGAGCTTATTGCTTGAAGTGACTTTCTCTCAGTGCATTTTTATTTTTAAGACATTCAGTGTTAGGAAAAGAGAGCAGGCGGTTTCCCATTAGCATGGTATAAGTGAAAGACTTGCCTCGCTTGCCAAGGCATTGCACCGTTCATCATCGATGAGGTTCCGGCAGCCTGTTTGTAAAATGCGCAAATAAGATAGGTCCGAAGTGTTTTGTTTATGACAGTTCCCGCAAGAAAGTGCACAGTAGCTTGTCATGAAACTCGGGTTCTTTTCGCAGTGTCCACTTTCGGCAAAGATCATACACTTCAGATCGTCGAACCTATTGTAACATTCTCCTGTCTGGTACGCTAGCAGGTACTCCCTTGCGTCCAGAGAGTACGTTTGTCTTTTGGCGACATCCTGAGGAGGACACAGACCACAAGATTGCTGACAATGAATTTTGGTCCAAGCATCGAAATAGCAGTAGCCTTCTTTAATGAGCCTGGGACACTGATTCGGTTCAAGGTCAACACACCCTGAAAGGAGAAGCAGTAAAAACACCTACAGTGGATTGCGATCTGATCTTAGTAGAAGCAGTGGATTTTGATCTGGTCATAGCAGAAGTTCAGAGAGCTAAAAAGACTACTAAGAAATATAAATTCTGATAGACATTCGCAAGAAAGTGCACAGTAGCTTGTCATGGAACATGAAACATCCTAGGGAGAGGGTAAATGCGGTGAATCTTCCTGCTTCAGTAAGGCGAAACACACCCACTAATAGCACACAAAATCTGGCTACTGTAGTAGACATTTGGAACTGTGCTACAGGATTGGTGATTATGATGCGGTCAAACATGGGCAAATTTGACAGTCAAGCTGTCAGTGAGGAGGGCAATTCTCCCACATCTAACCAAGTGAATTCTTCTCCTCAGTGCAAGATCAATATTGTATGTTCATCACAGATTTGAATACAACCAGGCTATACTATTCCATTTCTAGTCGCCTCAAAGCTACATAGTTTGCTAGATTACGGCATTCGGTTTCAGAACAGTCCTATATGAGCAATGCGCATACTAAGAGGTACACGTGAACTACGAGATCGGTCAGCATAGAAGTAGCGGGTTAACTAGAACTTGGTGCCATTAAATTAGAATCAAATGGCAGGTATCAAATTATTGTACCAGCCATGAGTTGATACTGTCATTTGAGAATATTGTTGAGGTGTGAGAGGGTAATTTTTTCACTGTAGTACAATTAAATAGAGAAAAATACTGTTAGGTAATATAAGCACTCTACTCAGAATAAGGAATAATTTTTTGTCAGCCACACGAGTCTCCTGTTTGTTGCTCTAGGAGAAAGTTGTCAACTTGGTAATTAAATAGACCATGTAACCGAAGGATAAGCGGCAATGCGTGCTGTCTGACTGTAAGTAATCACTGCTTTCCAGCAACCTGTAGCTAAATGGGGGTGTGCGAAAGCCTACCGGAAGGGCTGTGGATTCCAGGCTCTCCAGCACATGGTCAGACTGGAACTAAAGTCCACGTCTAACAAGAGGACGAAATGACTATGCTGTGTTACTCCGCTATGCGGAATATGTTGGACTGGCTTACGAGATGGAATCCGTACTCGAAAATAAAACTGATAGAATAAGCTATATCTGTATTTTGCCTTCTGCGATAACTGAAGCTGCTTGTCCTTGTAATCTCATGGGTCAATTTATCAAGGTACAAGTGAACGCTCTGGCACATCACTATTTCTGTTAGGGACTATTGGTGTGACTGTTTATAACAGTGCATTACGACATACCTGCTAACTTACTGATTAAAAACCGCAGGGGAAGTACGGTTGAAAACAAGGATTATAAAAACAAACACGTGAAATTTGAATAACGCGCTGGCGCATTTTTCAGATTAACCACTGAAAGTACTGTGAAAGTACTGATGTACTGCCCACAGAAGTGGTCTTGAGGAGGAAAGTACAGCCCATAGTTAAAGACATTTCAAAAGTAAGGTCACCCATGTTGGTGAAACACGGAACGCAGAATTGAATGTAGTTGTGTGGTCGAATAGCTGTTATCTGAACAACGCACGATTGTGGAACTTCGTAGGGTTTTCGATGGATAAGCTGTGGCCAGAGTCTTTGACGCGTTTGTGTAAGAATTGGGAGTGAACTTCTGAAGTAATCAGCCGAGTTACTGTGAGGATTATGGGAGTGGAACGCAATAGACGAGTCTCGCAGAACAATTGGTATGCAAGTGTTGGTGGAATGCGAACGTTAAAATAATGTAAATAAACCTCAACTCTCAATTAAATCCCAAATTATGGTAATTCAGGGGTTACATTTCGGTCTTTCTTGGTGCAAAAAAACTGGCGTCGATTGATCAATAACCCCTTCAGGCGTTTGTCTCCTTGTAACCAATCTTGGGTGGTTCGGTATTTGAAGTATGAGAGAAATGAAGCAGTTTGTAAGATAACAAAGGCATTAGCAGTTCAACACAGTTTATGAAAACAAAGCTTCAGAAAGTATAATTAGAGATGAAATCCATCCTACTCTTCGCTTGTCAACAAACTCAATCGCTCCTTGCCGAATCGAAACAACTTAAGCATCCTGGATGAAAACTTCCCTTGTCAGCATGAT
>SJOL01000164.1:38440-73925 GCA_004794785.1 Opisthorchis felineus
TAATAACAAACCCAGGTGGAATACTTTCCTTCTTATGTAAAAAACAGATTAATTGGGTCATCAAACAGAGGGGCAGTGTTTGGCTTACATGGCTGTAAGACATCCCGTGACCACACTTAACGAAGAAGACTGGCTCCAGGATATTCTTAAAAATAATGAAGCTTTGGATTTTGTACGGATGAAGGGGTGACAGATGTGTAAAAAATAACGAAGCCACGGGACAGTTTGTCCCAACTTATCAGGCAGATGATTCAAATCACGTGTGAGTAATGTTATCCAGTGGAAAACTCTCGTAGTCTTATCCTTTATCTAGATCACGCAAACTTTATGGTCATGTTTGGGAAAAAGAAAACGACATGTTTGTGGCCTCTTGGTCAGCAAGTCGGGGAGAGCTAACAGTGTTGGTATAAGTAACTATGGATTGTATGTGGTTGCAGGTTTTTGAGAACTGTATTGGAAATACCCCTAACTTCAACAAAGCTGGAACTACTGAGTAGACAAACAAATCTAAACCTTACCAACGCGGGCTGCGCTAGCGAGTAGAGCGGGTAAATGTCGTGTCAGGCCACGCTGCGGTGGGCTGTGTCTGTCCTTACCGGTGAAGCTAAACATCTGTACTGCTTCCGCAACCTGTCCAACAGGAATTTATCAGAGAAGGTTGACGGGCCAACAAATAGTCAAAAACAAATATTGAAATGAAGTTTCATTGAATGACTGAACTGTGTCGTTTCTAGTCAGCTGTAATCCACATCCTTGAATACCATTGACCAACGTGGAGATGATGTTCCTCTAAACGAATTCTACTTCAGAGTTATATTGGATACAGGTACAATTTGTTCAACAAGTTTCATCGAAATAATGTGACACTTGACCACAATCTGTCAGAATATGCAAATTTAACCATCAGAACTGTGACCAGCCAGGCTTGTCGTTATAAAATAGCAGTAGCACGTCCTTTCACTGATGTCGTTTCTTCATAAGCGGAGCAATAAAAATAAATATTTTAGCAGGATTCTGAATAGTTTTATCCAACATATGGGGCTAGTGATGTGTATTCTGCCGAGTTTTTGAGTCCTTTTGGCTGACGACGGTATAGGAATTGAGAAAAAAATGATATGTTTTATTCTGGCTAGTGTGGCAAAGACGTATTCATGATGAACCCTATTGAGGGCTGTGGAACGCAGATAAATGCTACAGAGACCAGGTCCTACGGGATCAGGCCAAACTGGCATTTCGGTCTTCAAAAGATGCTTAGTTCAACGCAGACCGTGAGGAAAATACACTAAAGACAGGATTAAATAAAGAAAAACCCTTCTAAACACAAATGAGCAGTAAAGTTTGGAAAAAAGAAACCAATTTACTAAATAAATCCTCAGTTTTCCTCGGAACTTTATCATTAAATTCCTTCTCCCTACATAACCTCATAGAATGGATACCATTCATCTTGTCACATGGAAAACACTATGTTCTTTTCCTTTCTAATAAACTGCTTGTGTCAATGATCTAGAGAACTTTCAGGTAATTCAGAATGCATGTACTCACATTCTGCAGTTTCACACCGACATCTGGCAGTCAAAAAAGCATTTCCGTTGCACTTTCGTTTCCTTTGCGTACAATTCGCTGTTTAAAAAGAGATTCAATAAAGACACACATCAGAAGTCAGTATACTATGCGCATAATATCTGGGTAAGACAAGTCAGAAGTGACTAAATGGTAAAAGCCGTAACACGAGTCTTAAGTTTGCTGAAAACTCTTCGAAAGCCCACGACAGGTTTCGCCCTTCTTGGGGCTCATCAAGTAGGCACCGTCTTCGAGTTTCCGTCAACCTTATGTTCTAATTAGACCCAAATTGCACGAAATTCGACATCATAAGAGAAAGAGACTCAACCTGGATTCATGGGAGTTTCCCGTGGAAACCGAATTGGTATGCAAGTGACTGTATTTGTCCAGAAGGTAAAAGCGTTTTTTATTAAGTTTCTGGCTTTAGAACATGCAAGGATGTTTATGAGTGGAGATTTTCCTGCGTGTACCTGGTCGTTTTCCTATTTCAGGACGTCCGTGCTAAAGCGACGTTGTTTGTTAGTGTCGTGAGATCGGTTTATGAAGAAACAACGAATTAGTGCATGCCACATTCTCTTCAAATGACTTTTTGACTGTTCCATCTCCAACCGAGATCAGCCACAGACAGCAATCTAGAATTTTCTTTTTGGTGGAGCAACTCAACGTAATGCAATAAACTGACTCAATGTGAAAAAAACGGTCGATTGCGATGACTGAATCCTAACTAAAACCATGGTCACAGTAGCAGCTACAACGAAACCAAGGAATGGTTTGGTATATGGTAGCTCAACACCGGACTACTTTATGATGTGGATTCTGCTCCATAGGTAGGAGCTCTTCAAAATGAAGTATTCTCCAAAATGAATGACTTTCTATTCCGCCTACTTGATACACTGTCTAATGGCCTTTAAAGAAAATGCCTGCAAGAAGCATCGCCGATGGAAAATTATTTTTGGAATTTAGTTTATGCCATCGGCGGTTTGCATGACCTTAATCCTAGTGATGCGACCAACGTGATCTGGTTATATTATGGTTGTCCAAACTGCTACGACAACATCTTCAGGCTTACAATAGTTTTCTCACGACAACAGCCAATGAGGAAGCAAGCTCTTCATATCTGATCTATTTTTTTAAATTAGATTTGCTAGCCAAAATGCAATAGATGGTTATTGACAGTCAAATATGAGCTATTTCATCAACGTCAGCCTCAGTTCTACTGGGATCATATTCGAATTGTATACTAATTATCGGGTGAGAAATTCCTACGGAGATCTACCGTCTGGGATCGAACTGTTGAAGATACGCCACTAGTTTTGACTAGTTTCGACTAATCGACTGTTCAAGTGATCTGCATTTTAGGGGGCAATAAAAAAGTGAACCCACAATATTGTTGCTAAGAAATGACTGCTGCATTGAATAGTTGGCAGAATATGTAGACTGTCTCCTAGCATCTGAGAGGTAAAGAAGGACAAAATATTTCGGAAAGTTCGTAAAATATTTCATCCATACGATGCACACTTCCGTTAAGATTATTAAATTCTCGGTGAAGCTTTTAAGAACGTAGTTCCAAACACGTGATGTGCACGTGATGTGGTTTAAGTAGACTATAGCACAAGCAATTACAAATAGACAAGATATAACGGCCGAAGTGTTCATAGTGTAACCAGGGGTTCAAAGTAAACAAGTTAGTTGGGAGAAAAACAATTCCATTTGCCGCTGGGACTTAATAAAACTTCTACCATGACTTTCAAAGATGAAGAATGCGCACATAGATATTTTTAAAGGTTATCACCTTGAGCTTGATATGGCCAGATAGAATTCTAGCGAGTTTGCTTTCTTCCACATCATAAGGGCCATGTTCTTACTACTGTTACGCAATAACAAGCAAATATTCTTGTTTACTTATTAAAAGGGAAGTGAAGTCTTCGTCCAACTTTGCGTCAACAAAGTTGACCTGGTTTGAAATCTTCTCAATGTTGGACCACATTGGTCATTGAGCAATTGACGCTGGCTGTCAACCATTATGTTTTCTAAGACGTACTTGGCGATTTCTGTATGCATTAGTGGTTCACACGAGTGCTTAAACTAGCGCTCATTTGACAAAGCGGTGGTTGATACGTCCAACCAACAAAGTTTAACGAGATGTACCGAGACCGTTTCTTTTTTCAGTCGAATTCTGTCAGTATTCATCAACTCTCAAAATGACGACCGATATTCTCACCCATTGAATGTAATTCCGGGCATGTTTGAGTAGTATTGTCTGCTTGAATTATTCTCAGATAACTGGGTTCCAGGCTTTACAATCGGATATCCTGTAGCTATAGAACCGATGACGAGGTAAACGTTCGAGTAGAGTACCGTAAAGTCACCTTTCGACTGCCTTCTAACTATAAATCACAGTACATATGTTACCGGAGCCAACATACTACCTCAGAAGAAAGTGCATTCCTCTTTCCTGATAACAGTTGTCTTCACTTAGAAAATCAAGATCATTATCTTCTCAAAAGGAACCTGGACACACTTCTTTGTAGTGAAATTTGACCCCGCAACTTCTTCACCTTATGTGAACAACCTCGCTGGAAAACTCAAAGATGCATTTAATTTTCCATAAAATGGGTTGTAGCAAATTTTCACCGAGCCTGGTCCCACTTGTTGTGAATATGCGTACATCAGATTTCGTTTATTCTTTATTATCAAACCTGTGTGCAAAAACAGCATTCCGAACTTACCTGCACAGTTGTATAGTCTATTAATTGCAACTGCGTCCTCAAATGACAAGTCTTTTTCTCGCAAAGGAAACAGCGGAGTGCTCTTAAGATGCTTTCGAGGTTCCCACACCGGATTTGAACTCATGGTGAAAGACTGAAAGGGAGAGTTTTGTACATGCTAGAGGGGCAGAAAAAGTAACGTACGTTAGTGTGACATGAAGCTGAAGCTCATGCCCGAAGATACTGTAGAAAAGCAAACGTCAAAGCCTGTCAATGGACAACCTCATTTTTAGCCCAAACACATACTGGTACATAATGCCGGTCAGTAAGATGAATTCTACGAAGGACTTAGTCAGAAAAGTGGTTAAGATCTCACTCTCAAGCAATGGCCGTCGAAAAATATATCACTTGTAAAAAGTGGCGCACCGCTGACAATCCCTTGGGTTATACAGCGTTCAGGTTCACTTCAGCCCTTTGTGAGACATGCATGAATAGTTAAAACGTGCTCACCTACAAATGTTGATATCTGGGGATTCCGAATTAATATCATTCTTGTTCCTGCAATTTTGTCAGTAATGGGAGTGTTCTACTAAACTTCAGGATATCTGAATGGTTATTTTGGGTCAAAAATTTACTGAAGAGTCCAACAGCGACTAACGTCGTCCCAGAAAAACTGACATCAATGCCATAATCTGAACATCTCAAGACATAACAGGATGGATGAAAAATATTAACTGGTTCTGACTTACACACCTAACGGCTTTATTTAAGGCATGTTTGCATTCTTGTCCCATTCAGCACTTTAATACCACCCTGCGGTACAGAACCCCCTCTTTTTTCGGAAGTACTCACAAAGTTTCAAGCTTCACAGTATGACAGAGACAATGGTGACGACAGGACTAAAGCCTGTATGGCACAAGTTTACGAAAACTTCCCCGTTAAACTAAGCGCGATCAATAGTTTGAATGTCTTAAGATACCGCATAAATTACATTGAGTTATGCAATGCTACCAACACTTCCCTTCAGGTTAGGTGAAGTAATAATTAGACATCTGTAGTTAAGAGGCGACACTTGCTTGACTAAATAAGATTCCTTTTACTTTTATATCAAAGATATTACCGCACGATGTTCATGCTGTGTTTATGCGTACTTTCGACTACGTTTCTTGTGGCATGAAGATTTTCAAGTCCCGCAAGCGGTTCAAGCAAAATCCATCCTGTTTTTCACCTTCCTAAGAACGTGCATAGTTTGCTGCGTTGCTTTTGTGTTTGCAGACGCAAAATACAATAACGGCTTTAAAAATTAGTGGCACGTTTCAGAAATACTTGTGTGTGGTTCAGAAGGAAAAGCTATCAGAACAATTATCCGAGGAACCGTTTAGAATTTGCCATGGAATAAGTCTTACTGAACTTTTTGGTAGCTTCATGTGAGGGCTTCATAAGTATGCTTTCTTAGCAGTGGAACGTGACTTGTTAGTGGTATTCTCACTGTGCAACAGAAGCCAGCTTGCAGTCGAGTAGAACGTCAACATCAGTGACTCTTCAAGGGAGAATGCGTTCTGTAGCTCTGGGCCTAATTCCATGGTAGTAAGGAAGATGCCGTATTTTGGGACATTCCAACAACACAGAAACGCCTGAGAATACATTTAGTAGGACTCACAATGTGGTACCATGCAAAATAGTGTCGTTTGTTCAACATTTAAACGTAAGTCGTGGGGATCATGTTCATCTACTATGTCTTTCCACAGTACATTGGTGTCACTTTTGGAGTTGAAATTGTTTGATTTTATCTCCCGCGGGTGTTTGTCGGCGATTAAAACAGCAACGGGCATTCGGTTAATTCTCGCGGGTTCATCTTCTGTTGAAAAGACACGATTATGTCACTTCATGTTCGCCTTGCAGGAGCACACACGTTATCTAGGTCCATACCATTTTCAAATGGCACTGTCTTATTCATTGTTCTACTGTCTATGGTTTAGTAAAGGTTTTGGGAAAAGATATCCCCCAATCCACCATATGGTGCACATTAGATTAAAGTTTGAGTTTTACCCAGTCACAGACCGGCTTGCTCACTGAAAGGTGAGAGTAACCACACATTATCCACACCCGTTTCTGGTGCCATCCCCCAACCCCCCGAGGGGCTACCTCTAATCCACAAAGCCACCGAAATAAGGGTTTATACGTTTCACTTCACCGGTCCTTATAGAAGTCAAACTGTGGTTTGTTGCGCGGTGTTAGATTTTGATTGTAAAACGCTAAAACGATTTGGAAATGCAAAAATTAGCTGTAGATGAGGTGGAAATTTTTACCCGAAAGAAGAGCGGCGACTGACTTACAAAAGGATCGTAAAGGGTAATCGACTGAAAGTCAAAAGTCCTGTCCCACAAATGTGTGTATAAAGCTGGCTGTATGTCAAATTCTTGCTTGTAATGCTTTGCAATATTTTCTTCGTGCAGAACGATGTAATCATTCCGATCCGGCCGCATGATTTCGTGAAGAAGTCCCAAAGTGTGTGCCAGTTCGTGAAGAATTTGACCCACCTGTTTTGTTGAAATGCGTAATTCAAACAGAGCAGCTATGCACATATACCATTTAAAAATACTCACATGATATCAAAACAATATAACCGAATGTATTAGAAAATGGTGGGTAGAGAGCAGCTTGGAGTATGTTGTGCAGAATATATACGATAAATCAAACAAACAAAAAATTGAGTCCCTAAACGCTTCACCAGTTTGTTTTTCTGTATATTGTGCTAGATTATTTCAAACTGCCTGCATTTTTTGAGCAAACTGTTACTGGCTTAGATGTTAGTGTATAAACACTCCCCTCACAAAGATGTTGGAACCTCTCCAGGATCTGTCGGTTTTGAGCAACACAACTCGCTCAATAAAGCCCGTTGGGGTGTTGAAGTCCTCCAGTGTAAATTTGCTAACACCATTGTCTCATCAAAGAACATGGGCTTACACATATAATTTCACAATTCTACCCAAAATAACGTCCATCTCAGCTATCCTTATTTCAAGCTTTCACAAATTCGTGAAAAGTATTATTCTTTACATGAAGCGACGAAACGATGAAAACTCTGAACAGCTCACCAGATACTTCGCCCGTCATCTAGCTCATAAGGTAGTCCGTGTCCCAAATTTCAATCAACTGTATGGCATATCTGAATACCATATTGCACCTATGTGGCAATACACACTTATTTGCACCTTGCGTCGATTTTAACAAAAGATCAAACTGAAATTTAGCTGAATCTCTCATTTAAAACCTTGCATCCTGTATGGGATGTAGTCCTGCCAAAAATGCACAAATTCCAGTAATTGTTACTACCCAGCCCAAGTGATCTGTCAGCCACCACATGCGGATTCAACGCATTCACCACCCCTGGCAAATCAGATGACTTGCGAGTTTTTCCCTGACATTTGGCGCTTTCTTCCCTCTGCAGTGCTCATTCGCGTAGATATATTATATATACATATATATGCTGGTGACTCTGACCACAATAGCGGACTGAGAAGCGCCTATTTCGTAGGCCGCATACACTGCATGGAACGGACAGCAAAATTCATTGCTTTCTTGAAAAATTTCACCGCTTGGAGTTACAACACTCAGCCTCCATAACTTGCTAAGTTATTCTAGGATACTCGGTTAATCCTGATGGAATCCCTTGAGCCTTGGATGAGGAACAAAGACCAAGAGGAAGCCGCACAGTACATTGAACTTAATAGGAGAGAAGTGTGAGCAAGTCTCTGACTGATCCTTTACTCTGCCTTGAACCCACTGGCATTCGTGGTTTCTGGAATCCATGTGAGCCGTTGTGATACTATTTTGAGGAATAGAACGATTCTGCGGATAGCCGTGCCTAATAACCCGTTCTGTTTGTATTGTAAACCCTGCATACGTTTGACCACTACAAGTTGCCCAGCATAAACAGGCATCTTTGTTTTCCAAATCCCGGGGTACGTCCAGCAGTGAATATCTTCCAGTTCCTTCACACAAAATGAACTCTAAGTGTCTCAAAGATACTCACCAAAAATTTATCAGCATCGGTAAAACAAACACCTTTACAAAAGTCAACACTTACCGTACGGCACAAGGAATTCAAGATTATTTCGTTTTTTCCTTCGGTTATCATGCCAAGGGTGGCGTAACAGTGCCTGTAAGGGAGAGTAAACATTCCTTACATCGCTTACTGAGAATAAAATCTGACCAAGATCAGTCAAATTCTTAACCGGCTTTAGGTTATTTCCTTCAATGAATAGGAGAATGCAACACTATGTAATATATATATATATATATATATATATATATATATATTCGTCAGCACTCTCGATATAGTGCGGAACACGTGTGTGACTTAAAATTCCGCCAAATCGGTGGTCGTAAGTTTGGGTTGTTTTGGGCGGTTCCTGTAGACTAAGGCAAGATAGTCATTATTGAAGTTCGGTATGTATCAAGTGCGCATTTGCACACGAAAATAATTTCGTGGTTTCTAAGCAAATAAGTATACATTCTTGAGAAGGTTTGCGAGTGCAAAATATGATTGCCTACATGTAGAAGTCCAATTACTCCCTCACTCGGTCAAAAGGATCCAAAGTGCAGAAGTGAACCAAGTGGAGGAGCGCTCTAATTTCAAGAGCTTGTGTGCTATCCAGGGAATTTAATTTTCCAGGTCTGGCAAAACATTAGTACCCTGTTTTCAATTTTACACGTATGGCGGTCGACTTCGCTGTTGCTAAGTGCATCTTTTCTGCAAAAGTTAAGCTTAGTGTTTAGGACCAGCGTTGAGTTTGTTGCGTATTACCCACCGTGACCCAGCTAAACCTAAACTCAAACAAGATGTGCAAGCATACTCAACGAAACTCCATCCTATGAGTTCAGGTTCTGCAGGTTCCCAGTCAGCTGCAGTCAGCTTATTGGTGGACCGTGCACGTATTAGTTCACCGGATCGTGTGTAGAACGCACAGTTCACAATAGGTATGAATCGGTCCGTTTGATGTGGACAAAAGTGATAAATGCATGTATGTCAGAAGATAGTAACGATCGTCAAACTAACACCAGTTAGTACAACCGTAACCCGAAAAAGGAACAAATTACCTGGTTCGCTTTGTGCAGCACAAAACGCTTGGTACTATTTGGGACAAAGAGATCCAAATTGCGTCAGCAAAGGAATTCACGCCATCAGTTTGTGACTGAAGATTACGCAAATGCGTCGACTTAAAATTAGTCGACAGTCAGTGTACAATCTTCGTGACAGAATGTCTGTAAGTGTTTTCGAACAATAAGCATACAAAGATGTTTGAAGGCACGTACTGATACCAGTTTTAATGCATAACTGCTGTAGCTATTAAACTTGCTCGATATCCAAACGTTCCTCAAGGTTTTGGAGTAAGATACTTTATAGGCTAGACAGAGATCTTCATCCAAGTTATGGCTACAGCTTAGATAATAAAACCACTAAAGGAACCGCACAACAGATTTTCGTTATACAGGGATATTTTGTGTAAGTGCACCGTTGGTGGCTAGTTAGACGGTCGTACAAAATTATTTTGACCCTCATGGAGGACGCAAAGGTTTGATAGTTGACATTTGAAATGTGATTGTAATCAACTTGGAGATGGCAGCTTGTCAGAATCAGGTCATCATTCGGTGGCATGAACTCTGAACCAGAAAATCTGACGTTCACAACATCTGTCCACTGGGCCCTAAGCAGTGCAAAATATACAACGGATTGAATGTGTTCCGTAGATTTGTCTACTCTGCTATGTCTTTGGTCTAATGAAACCGAGATTTTATCACTTATAACAGTGACCATACACCTTTGATTATCCGGACCAGTATACTCAGCAAAAGGTGCACTGTAATTTGGCAAACCGAATGAATAACTAACCTACTATTTAAAGACCAGTGATACTCCCGAACTGCTTGCACTCCCCAAGCGTGTTGAATTATCAAATTTCAACAGATATCAGTCAGATGAACTGTACAGACAGTAGACGTTAGTAACAATTCAGGATATATGCGAAATTAATCTCCCTGATTCTTGAGTTGGGGTTAGGATTGATCTTTCTGTTTCGGGAACAATATCCAAGCTAAATGGGGTAGCGAGAGAACACTGAATGTCGAATGACAACATTTTGTACCTGCTAAGTTAGCAGTAATACTAATCAAAGTCAAACTTCATTCGCAACGTTTCATAAGCTGGTTGTCTGTTGATTTGTTTCACGCCAACTTCGTCTGCATGGTCCAACCAGCCGGGTGTGGACTCTCGGATTTATCCATTCCGATGAACTTGTTTGTCACTAATTGGGTGTATGTTGATATAAGTCCACAGTTAAACCCAGATGGTCTGCCATGAAAAGCCAGCGTATCAGCGTCACTCCAGCAGCGCATCCTGAACCATTCGCATTATCAAAATGAATAAGTGAACATTTTTCTCCTTGAGTTATCTGTGTTTGATCCGAAGCTTCTAACGGAGATCAGTTACCTGTCTTGCTTGTGTCCATTGATCGAGCAACCTGTTAAAACCCCCCTAGCAGATAGCGCCTAGGAGTTTTTAAACCTGCTTGGAAACTTTTTATTTATTTGCAGACGGTTGGCGGTTTTCTGATATTTGCATTTGCAGCCTCACTGGAATGTTACTGTGGTCACTTTGTACATACTGAAACAGTGAAATGTGTCCTCAAGAGACGGTTCGCTGTGCGTTTTGGACATGCCTGAGACAGAAATCATTGACTAGGGTTTTGTTTTGAATCCAGGAAGTTTCAATGCGTGCTGCAAAATTTAGGCATTCGAAAAATGAGGACATTTCCATATTAGCCTTACCGAATAAGATCACAGTGTCTTTCAGTCGCACATCGAAGAGTTAGTTAGGCCGTCACGTTTCCAACTAGTAGCGCCATATATTACACATACTTATGCGAAATAAAAAGACCTTGGTAATGTGGAAAGATTTTGGAATCTTTGCGGAAATATCTTCCGGTGAGTGAATCTAATCTCTTCTGGAAAGCCGAGAAAAACTGTGTTGTTGTTCCATCGTTATTGGGAATCATCAGCAGAGCGCATCTAACGAAACTAGCAAGTTTTGGACTCTGTGGGTTTCATGAAATGCACACTGCTGAGGATTATCAGTAAAGATGAAGTAGTTGCACACTTACTAACGGCTTTTCCGACTGGGTTGGCTACAGTTACAGGACGAAACCTCCATTAGGAGAGAGACACTTTTGTCAGGTGTTATCATCTGCGGTGCAATCCATATTGCTATACGGGTCACAAACCTGGCTGCTGCGCGTGGAGGACGTTAAAAGACTTTCAGTGTTTGACCATCGGTGTCTTCGGAGCATTGCTTGAGTCTGGTGGAAACACCGGATCAGCAATGCTGAAGTACGTCGAATGGTATTCGGAAGAAATAACTCACCCACGGTAGATGAACTGGTCACACTGCACAGGTTGCTCTGGCTTGGCTACGTGCTCCGTATGTCAGTCGACCTTCTTCCTCGAAGGATTCTTTTTGCAGAACCACGCGAAGAGTGGAAACGAGCCAGGGGAAGTCAAACAATGACTTGGCAGCGAAGTATAAAGCCATTACCAGCAAACTCAGATGCGCTGGTTCTTGCCGTCTCCCTGGATCGGGATCCCGAGACGGGCCACATCAGTGGTTGGCGACATTGTCATACAGGGCCCAGTCGCACCCTCAAATGGCGCTCGTGCATCCAAGCTGATGCCTTCAATGCATGGCTCCCTTCCTAACTTAAAAGTTCACTGACAGACCTGTAGTTACGCACCAATTTATCAGCTCCCACCTCCATTACGCAGCTACCTACCCTCCCTCCCCAATCATCGATGGACGAAATTGTGGCAGCTACAACGCTGTACGACAAGTACGCGGCTCTTACAGCTGATAATGATGATGATGATGATGATAATGATCTGCTTCTGTCCAAAAGCACGAAGTGCGGACAGTGCTTGGCAAATAAGCAGATGCTAAGACAAACAATCTGATTTCCGAGAGTTGATAAGATTGGTCAAGTATGATGTTTTTGATGCATTCAGAAGACAAAATACTTGACTGTGTACAAAGCTCATTATCGAGTGCAGATCAACAACATGAATTCGCTGGCCGAGGACCGAGCGGATTCTGTAAGAACTTGCCGGATATAAAAGCCACGAGTTTCAAAATAGAGCAGAGACAAGTAAGAATCCCAATCACTCGGGAGCAGATAACTTGGCGACATTAGGACTGGAAAGAATTCAAAGAAGAATAACTGTGACGATGAGAAAAACGATGAAGTCAGTTACCGGCACATCAGTTCATCCAGTCACACGGTAGAGAATACCTCCAGATGAACTTGGAAGTCAAGGAAATATCACTTCTTGGCCAAGTGCTCAATAAAGATAAAAAACGCTCCCACACCACAGCTAAAAAAAGTGGAATAACAGAAGCAGTCAGATGAATAAGCTCAAACTCCAGCCTGATGTTCCATCGAGCTCCGAAACGCACAAACCTTTCAAACTATTAGCACAAGTGCGGTATTCAGAGGCCTACATGCACATAGCAAGCTGTTATTTCTGTTCTGGACGAGTAAAGAATCTGTCTCATATTTCAGGCGACCTGTACAATACCCATTTGAGTAGTTTCAACAAACACCCGAGCTGGAAAGCTGGCTTTTAGTTACAGTGCAACAGGGATTTATTCCGGTGCCGCCAAAAATATGCTCCACTGAGAAGACAGAGTATTACTATTAGTTTCTTGGTACTCTCCCCTCCTCCAAAACGGCTTACTCACATCAGGGCTGGTAAAGTACAACCCAACCGACAGTGATGTGGATATCAACTCGAAATATCCCTCAACCAGCCTTGCCGTTAGTCATACGTTTCAGGAGGATTTATTACTAACCTCCTTGGATTTTACCGTTCTACAGAAAGATAAGGTATGAAAATTTTTATAAACATGCACACCCCGTTCTACTTCAACCGGTACTTACGTTCTGTTAGAATCATGTGAGTCACTGGTTGATTTAAACGCTCTAGATTCATTTCCAAAAGTTTGCATGTAGGAAACTATGGTGAAGTGTTTCTAATTGTGTACGTGTGGCATACTGGTGTGACTGCGTATACTACTAATGAAGCATGCGAGTAGCCTATGATCTTGTGTCCAAGCTCCACCACCGCATCTGATGAAAGGTGAAGTTTATTACTGAAATTGTGGAACCGCTTTGCAGTGTTCGTTTACTATTGTGTAATAGTCAATGAATATTCAGGAAAGTTCAAGAGGACGCGTAACAATGTCGAGTTTTTGAAGAGTGTATGCTTATGAGATGTTTACTTCCCTGTCTAGTGATTCGTAGCTGCTTAGTTCGTGTTTCTCGAGTAAATAGCTTCGCATCGAAGGGTTTTTCTTCTTCCATTGGTATTCGGAATGATGTAACAACTTTCGTTCCTAATCAGGGCTTACTGATGCAGGCAAAATTCGTTTGACTCACTTGTCGTTTCTGCCAGATATCTCAACATATGGTGACCTCTCCTTGCTTGTTCCCTCTTTAATCTGCTCAAATTTGACACACGTCTCCTGTTCTATTGTATCCATTGCTTTTCGAATCAACAACCTGTCGACTTCTGTAACAGGAGAGCAAAGACAATGGTTTCATTCAGTCATCTATTATAGGGTTATCAGTTCATTTCTTTGGTCAAATCAAACTTAAGACAGACAAACGATGTCAAAGGACAAGCAGTCAGGCTGCGATAAATTTAAAGATAAAAACTTGCCTGAATAATACCCTAGTTTTTAACATTGTGAAGAATGTGGAGTTTGAACGGAATGTGCATTCTTCTACAGAGATCACTTAAAATGTTCAGCGAAACATGGAATCCCCTTATGAGTAGTATCTGATCAGAATTATTTTTTTAAAGAATCTACCTCTCTAGGAAACGAGTGTAAAATCAGGTGTAAAGTGGCTGGACTCTTGTATTTAAGGTTTGCTGCTGGTATGCGTTGCATACTCTTCAAATGAAAGTCTTGCACCCTGTGATGCATCTGAAATATAAAAATTCACCAGTTTGAATTTTTCCAAAATCCAAACGGACACAGTGTGTTCTCGCAAAATTAGTTAAGCATACACATGAACAGGTGACCATGTGGGCCGTAATGTGGTTAAAAAAGCTTTGAAAATGCACAGATCTGCGTGACCTATGCACAGAAACTGGTGTTACACAATAGCCCAAATATTTCGATACTCACAGTTCGCAACATCAACATCGAAACTACCAGGAAAACAGGTGAACACAGGATCTGCGTTTACCAAAATCTCGATTATATGTCGCAAACGTCAGGCTGTCCGTGTAAACCTATCCGTACACAGATATAGAATAAGAGGTTTGCTCGTTTTTCTCAAAAGTATGCATTGTGCCTGCTTCGAGTATGCACGGACGCAAATGCACCCCACCAAACAGTTTATCCATTAGCCTCTTATGACAGCACTTTCGAAACAAGTGTGCTTTACAGAGTGGTCCCAGCTCAAAAACGTTATGCGAATTATCACGACTGATCATCTAAAATTGTCCTGTTCTAAAGTCTGTTCTTCTCTATGGTGGAAACGTGCGATAAAAATGTACACCCTACATTGTGTACAAAAATGATCGAGAATCAAACACATTCTTATGCCCTCAACTATTTCATCCACCGAAAGATGTGTCCGTTCCTTAAGTGTCGCGTCTGCCAGTAACAACCTCTTAGCTACCTTCAACGCATCCGACCTAGGGACCTTTGTGTGCACTGAGATTACATCAAAACTCACGAGGACTTCGTTCATCTCCAAAGAAAGCCTTACAACCTTATTGGTAAAGTCATATGAATTCCCAGTGAAGGTGCCTGATTTCCCCGTGAGTGGTTTTAGTATGCCAGCTAAGAATCCGGCTAGCTCATGTGGTGGCAAGCCTATACCATCCACTGTTTGTCCTATCGGAACATCTGCCTTGTGGATTTTTGGCAGTCAGCAGAGTCGTGGATGAGTCGTACTTTTTGGGTACATCGTCTTCCACTTGCCTTGAACTAAATGGTTCATTATTGATCACAATGCTACTGGAGAGCGGAGGAATTAAGTCCTAGTGTCGAATCAGTATTTCAAAAGCTTCCTTCAGCAGAAGCTGTGAAACTACGGGTACAATTTGTCATGGTCCTAAAATCCCAACAGCCGGGAGCTCCGAATATTGCACCATCACAGCGGAGAGCGCTGAACACATTGATACAGGTAGATAATATTACGAAGGCCGGTAAAGGTAAAGCCACAGTAGTAGTGAACAAGAGCGACTGTCTTCATTAGGCCAGCCAACACCTCGCCGATGGTATACTAAAACCACTCACGAGGAAATCAGGCACCTTCATTAGGAATTCGTATGACTTTACCAATAAGGCCGCAAGGCTTTCTTCGGAGATGAACGAAGTCCTCGTGAGTTTTGATGTAATCTCAGTGCACACAAAGGTCCCTAGGGCGGATGCTTTGAAGGTAACTAAGAGGTTATCACTGGCAGACGTGACACTTAAGGAACGGACACAGCCTTCGGTGGATAAAATAGTTGAGGGCATAAGAATGTGTTTGAATCTCGATCAGTTTGTTTTTGACACAACTGTTTACCCACAAGAACAAGGTCTTGCAATGGGATCTCCAATATCCCCAGTTTTAGCCAATATTTATATGGAGGACGTCCTCACGTCAGGTTTAGCATGGAAGTACTATCCACCTCGCGTACATTACCCTTCCTGGACTGTATAACACATAAGAGTGGTGGAAAATTAAAAACTGCTATCTGCCAGATACCAACAGACACACGAACCGTCTTAAACTAGTCATCAGCACATCCAAAGTCCGTGTACGCCAGTCTCATCGATGTTTAATGGAGTCAGACCGCTGTGCACAGAAGAGATCAGCTGAACAGCAGCTCAAATTGAGGTTGCTAACAGAATTCAAAAAACAGGATACCCAGTGAGTTTGATGAATGCGCAATTAAGAACGATATTCGCTGCGGTATCTAGACCCAGTAAGGAATGAATTGGCCTGGCAGTCATTCCATTTAAAGCAGAAACCTCGGAGGTTGTTCAAAGACTGCCGGACTTAGCCAATATTCGAGTAGCTTTCCAGAAGGGAAAAACGCTACTCTCAGTTTTGATGCAATTGAAAGATCTCAGCCCCGTTGCAAGGACTAGGAACTGTGCGTATAAAATTAACTTCAACGATTGCACTAAGGTTTATGTAGAACAAAACGTCAGGGAATTGCACACCAGAATTGGTGAGCATAAAGCGAGGATAAACAGACCATCAAGGAATGCGGAAGAATACCAAATACTGGTCAAAGACTCAGCGATGGCGGCACATGCGTTAGACACAGGACATTGAATAGATATGGAGAATGTGGAAGTTTTAAGACGGGAACTGCGATTCACACCACAGCGGCTGATAGCCGAAGCGGTGGAAATCACCAAGCATCACAGCGTGAACAGAATTGAGGGTGTGGAATTGGCGAGCGTATGGAAAGCGGTCCTAGATAAGCCGAGTTAACACTTGACTGTGTGGTTGTCAATTCACTTAGAATCACTAGCAAAAACAGGGGGTGGAAATCCCAACCCGACCAAATTTCACAGAATCCCTCTTACACAACTATCGTAGCACTAGCCCATCCACACAGACTGACAGAAAGTGCAAACAAAGTTCATCAGGGATCATCAAGTGAACCGAACCAGAAGAACCACACCCTAGGCTGGACCCAAATCCATGTAGGCTTCCGCATCGGCTTAACACTTGGTGGCCCACCCTAACACACAAATTCCCTTGGTCGACACCTAACACAGATTTAACTTGACCTAGCTGATTGGTTCCCCTTTCGCCTTAAATCTTAACCAGCCCCGTAACCTAGTCACTTGGCCCGACGAAGCTTTTGTGTCAAAAGCGAAACGTTGCCCAGCAATAAATCTCGCGATTGTTACCAAACTTTTCCGAAAACGATGACTACTCAATCGGTTCCAAGCGTTTCTCAACTGACTGAATATATCCTACATTACTTGAAGGGCATCCCAATAGGATTTCTTAGAAATACGAGAAATAGAGATAGAAATACGAGAAATTGCATTTTCAAAAATTCAGCAGCCGTACATGCTGTGAAGCTTGTCCCATATCGGAGAATTGAGAAAATTCAGCCGCATGATTGTCGGTGGACGGCAAATTTGGGACAGCCAATCGGCGACATTTTATCTCGTACCACACTAATCTGTAGCCTTTGACTTTTTTGATCACCCGTTTCACCCTACTTGGGGCTTCGTAAGTAGACGTCTTGTCCCATTTCCGTCAGCCATATGCTTTGGTGTGTCAGAATATGTTACAAAGTTGATGGGATACACTCATTTGCCAATAACACTGGTGCTATTGGGAAACTCAAGTGAACTGCTAGCTTATAATATTCTTCAACCAGATGCTCTGTACAGAGTCTGCCCAATGTTTCGGTGATCACGATATTCGAAGCGTCGCGGTATATTTTATCGACGACTTTTCTGCAACCTTATGAGCAGTCTTGTACTTTATTACGATTGCAGCTAACTCAGTCATTAGTGTGGAATAGATCACTCGTCTCACATTGAAGGTCGATTTGCACTTTTTAAAAAAAATTCCAGTTTCGATTTTTAAGGTATTCGTCTGCAGCATTTTTCCACAGAGCACTGCACTCAGTTTTGGATGCGTGATGTTATTGCGCAATGGCAGTTGCATCTTTGTAATCAATAATCCAGGCATTGTATTCCATTTTTATGTTTTTGACTTGTAAGGAAGGAATATTTACGGTATCATGCTGTAAAAAGACAAGCCTGGATGTCTTACCATTTCGCTAAAACCGATTCGTCTGGGATAACATTTACGAATGCATGTCATAACAAAGCCGGTGCATACGCCAAGTTTCATGCCGCATCACGGTGCAGGCAAGGATAGCTGAACTGAGGGCAGCGCCGGTTTGAACTTTCAGGCACCCTATCGAAACAAATGTCAGGTTACTGTGCAGTGCTTTGTATCCAAATCGACCTCCAGTAGACACGAAATTTCTTAAAGTGTGCACTTACTTCATTTGAGCCACAAATGTTAAAGAACACACTGGTGTGGTTAATCATGGCAACATAAATATTCGGATATAAAGTTGCAATACTGGTTGTAAAACGAGGTTTTGACACAACCAACGAAGCTATTTTTTCTCGAATACTATCAGCCAAAGTTCATCAGAATAAAAGCTAATTGAAAGTAATGGAGCCTCTTTCCTTGGCAGCTGACCTCAGTCCTCGATGAAATAGTAGATGCAGATGTGGCATTCTTAAACTCAGAATTATATTTCACTCTTGCATTGTTCCCCAAGCCAGATCACAATCACAGCATGCCTGAAGCACGGGTCAAAGAAAAACTGCCTCACTATTTCCAGGACTTCTAGCCGTCACCGGTGGTGCGGTCAGGCGGTCTTGCATACAGGTGTCAGCTTTCAATCAAATTATAGTTTCAAGTAGACAAATATAGCTGGGTTTAGCAACAGATGACAGGTAAATCTGGTGAAAGTTATGTCACATCTTTAGAGTCAAGTTTTTAATGGAATCATTTCTACAGAGGAAACAGTGATAAACTAGCAGCCAACATGGAACCTAGAAAAAAGTGTTCATATGAATCGATAGTCCGTTACGGTTATGCTGCTGTTAAAAACCTTCTGATCCCAAAAATGTAGTGAATTGATGTATATTCATCTTTTTCATTCACGGTTTATATTCCAGCATAAAATTTGCAACTGTTGTGGCAGGAAATCGGTTTAATTTTGTTTTATTACGGGCTCAGTGTTTCGCCAAATTATGTTTCCTCTTGGTAGTATTCAAGTTGAAATCAGTTCGACATACAAAACAATTCATGATAACCTATATGAAGAGAGATTTTATGCGTCATTTATCCATGCTCCGTTTGCACTTCTCAATTCTTTACCGCCGTATCCGGACCAACGGTCTTCGAAAATGCAGTGAACCTCCAGCAAACCCAAGTATTTGCACCATATCATACTTATGGTCAAACAAAACCGTTCCAGAACTCAACGTAAAATGTCCACAGAAAGCGCATATGCACAATATAAAATGTTTCTTTTGTCAAGGCTGAAGATCGTTCTGCATGAAAGTAATTGGGAGGCTGTCCGTCTCGTTTACAGCTATCTAGGCTAAAGTGCATGAAAGCGGGATAGGAAAACGGGAATTTGCTGTCTGAAATACAGTTAACTAATCCGGCACTATTAATCTGAGCAACAGGACTAAATAGACAAGCGAATGAAAACTGTTCTGACGACACCCAAACATTCGCCAAGTCTCTCACGGGCATCAAAATCCTGTCCCATCTGAAAAGTAACAATCACGGTGTTCTTTTAACTTTCCGCGTTGCAGTTGTGTACAAAAGTGGAAGTCAGTGTGATGCTGTATTCACTCAAGGATATGCGGTGCGATTTCAGCCCTTTACTCAGGCAACTTAATTTGGAGTAGTACCTGCCTCTGAAATTGAGTTAGTGGAAAGTGAACCTGCCGCCTGGCGACTGTAAGGCGTATGTTCAAGCACTGATGCTTAACCATCACGTCGCTGCTCCGTGTATTGATTTCGTGCCAATCTGTGACCGTGCTCCAGTTTATGATAAGAATATTCGTAGCCTCTACCCTTTACATGAGTTTTCGTAGGTGAAATGCTTTTGGCCACCGTATACGCCGTTGATTGAATGTACAAGTTTTTGGTAGTGTTGCGTTGGTCCATTAGGTGACAAATGCAATCCATCCCCAAATTCTGTACCAGGTTTCTGGGTTGTTCATTTCATGAAGCTGAATAAATCCCGCATAAGCATACTAACTGCCGCGAAAGAGAAAGCTCACAAAGATAAAAAAGGTCTGTCGTTTTTTAGTTTATTCAACTGAGTGTACTCTAAAAGTTTTCGCTGGGTTCAGCAGGGCTGCCAAAAGTGATATCGAAGTCTTTTTCCTCCATATGAAATTGGCAGTGGCTGATATTACGGATGATATTTGGAACTCGGTTTTTTTCTGAAGAAACTGGTTTGCAGCCTTTCAGTGACAGATTGTGACCAAAGTTAATGATTCGTCTCATATAGCATTCAGTTATTTGCGTGCTTCGCGAAGCATCACCAGGAGAGCACGCTCTGGCAAGTAATGGGCTAGGCAACCTTGAATGCCGTTCTGTTTGATAGACTGACAATGGATAAGCGGTAAAAACTAGGAGCGCTCAGTAAACAAGAGGCGGAAATTTTCTCACACACATACTTATTGTTTGTATCACAAAGATGCCAGAGCAGAAAACTTGCTGTATGGTTTTATTACTGATTTCCATGGAGACGAGGTTTAGGGATCGTCTGAAAAGTGCACCTGCGCCGAATTGTCGAGTCAGCTGAAGGGCAACTTATTGCACGACGAGGGTTAAACTTGTGCTCTAGTCAGTCAGGTTGTTATTAACAAGATGTTAATTAGGAAAACAGCACTCATCTTACTGAGTGTACTCAGTAAGTACTCAGTAAGTCAGTCAGTAAGTACTCATACTCAGTTTGTATGACTTACTAGAAAATGCATCTTCGCTTCCGTTTGAGTTGGCCGAAGTAGTCTTAAAAACGTATGGAACGACTCCGTTTGACCATGTTTTGACATGTTTAAGTGCCAGAGAACGCTTCTGACGAAGAGTGCGCGCTACGTATCTAGACGTGACAACTGTCAGAAGGAGCAACACGTTCATCCACAAAGAACTTCGACATGTAGCCATTGCTGAAGACAAATTGGAGCAGAGTTCGTCTGGTCAGAACAATCCCGTTTCTCCAGCATTAACAAGACCGGTTGCAGCAGATTGGTCAATGTTTTTCCATGGTAGATGGGCGGTAAATTTTGATTGGTTGCATCTACCCGCACAAGCGTTATGTGGTTGGGATTAGACTGATTCGTTTACTTTTGAAGTTTTGGCGCTGATAAACTTCTAGTCGAATAAATTGGAACATTTCTTTGGCAGCCTTCTAAATATGTTGACTGCTTTCCATCAATTCTGTTGAGTTCTGATTGGGTTACTTATGGAGCGAGTTAGAAGAACTGAGGGTATACTAGGGAGCACTGAGTGTTCTTTGACAAAAAAGTAGTAAACGAGAATATAATAATATCACGAACCGCTACACTCACCATATTATTTACACTACCTTGGACATCGTAATCTGTCAGTCCAGCCTCTGCCCACTTTGTTTACGGCTTAGATCACACGTATTTTTAACCCTATACATTCTGAATAAGAATACTCACCGAGAAGAACCTTCAAATGGAAAACATGCGGTTTGTAGTAGCCGTCAACAGCTTGTACAATCAGCTATTTTTTGGCTAACTGGGAGCAAATTCCAAGAACTATTCATGTGGGGATGACTCCACAGAGTAACTGCACATGATGCTTCTGGTTGCCGCTTGTTCTCATAGATTGTACAAAGCATAGTTACTTTTGGAACCGGTCCTATTAATTGCATTGGAGTAGCGTGCGTTTTCAGGGCTGGAAAACACCACGCTCCTCTGTATATGTCAAATTTCCTGTGAAAGCCGTAAACTTTAGAAACAACCTGGGACAGATCAGTTAGGTAAAATTTCCAGACAGTAAGTTATACCCTGACACAAGGATACCTCAGTTTTGCGGATGTCCCACACACAACGGCTTTTATTGCCTAAGGTCACTAGACTAGGTAGCATGAGACCTTATTCTGGTGGATTACGCCAGAAGAGAGGTGCATTAAAAACGCGTTCAGCTAATCTTGAGAAATTCAATCTGTATCTTCCCTTGTTAGTAAGGATAGACCTATGAAGTCTGAGAAATGAAACATTCCCAGGATGAAAACACCATTTCCTGAATCTGGGGATTTCTTAGAGGATGTCTTGTAATCTGTCCAGCAGACTAGTTGCTGCAAATTTCACTAACACTTTGCAACGTCTCCGTGACCGAGGATTTCTGGTAGTAAGCTTTCATGGACCAAGCACATCCAAAGTGTTTCCGCGGATGATTTTCGCGCATCACGGTTGAAAAAAAAACACTTGATCCGGAGTCTATGGTCAGTGGCATGATATGGTAGAGAACTGAATTAGACTGGGAAGGGGAAGTTGAAACAACTTGCTGTAAGAAGTCAGATTTGGAGTAAAATGTGGCTAAAGCTTTACAAAGGCAAACTATAGGGCGAAAAAGCATTCAATACAGTTGTACTTGGTCCCACGATACATGGATGGGGTTAAATTTATTGTTGTTGGTCAGGTTAGTCAGGAAGGCAAGGCGGATTCTGGGCAATAAAATTCAATGGATATTCTGTTCATGTAGAAGTTGCGTTCAATGATGCCAAAAGCAGACGAGGCGTCTTTGGTTTACACATCTGCCCTTATCAGTGGCGTTGCAAGAAAAAGCTGATTTACGAATTAATCTTTCACCAAATATTAATAATCCAATTTTTAGGGAAATCCTTGGCGTATCAGTTATGGAGAATCACTAATTCCTACAGGTGAACTAGAATTGTCAAGGCACAATATTCGGAGTTGCTTTGTTTCACAGATTGTCTCGCAACCATTGAAAATTCTTTCTTCCAGTGTCCTGTACGATAGGTTAGGGAGAGTGAAAAAGCCAACTCCCTAAAACCACCCACATTTACCACAATCTCCAGTTTTTTATTGACCGGACAGATTTACACATGTGTCATCCACTGATTTATCTCCCCAAAATTCTGCACACAAGAGCGCAGTGTCGTATTTTTCACATTATTACAGAGTGAACAACAAACTGCCAATTAGCCGATGGACTGAAAAAGTAAATGTGGCGGCCACATTTTGCAAAAGATCTGTCCTTCAAAAAAAGCAGCATCCGAATTGTCCCGCATGCTCAAATGAATTGTAACCATTCGAAAACTTGAAGTTGAACTATATATATGAGAACGTTGCCTATACTTTCAGGCTACCTATTTTTTACTTTGATGTCGATAAAAACGTCATATTAATTGCTAATCTGGTTACTGATCTTTTGAACTTGGACGCACTGGTGACTCATCTGATTACTGAGCTGGGCGAATAAATTGGGTCGCATGAACCAAAGGCAGCAAACGCCCTCGAGCTACCATTATTATGAACTCAATTTCTGGTAACGTAACTACTCAAAGAAAATTTGGCTAGGGCTTTGAAGCCCCAAACGAAGCTCTTTTGCATAGCAGAATACGATCAACCTAGTGAATAGTCAGTTCACCTCTTTCTCAATATTTCCAAAAATCAAATGTTTGCTACCAGCAACTGACGGGCGAACACAAACGGAGTATTCTTAGTTTTTTTCATAATCGCCGATAATTTTTACTCAAAGAAATTAAACTTCCAAAAACTTACCCTAATTCTGCGTTCATCATTTTCAAAATGCACCGGAATGGCTGATTTTTTGGGATTTTTGGCATTCGGAATAGATTGAACTTTACATCACTCCTATGAGGTAAAATTAATGTGTTCCTGAAGAGAAAGGTTTAAAAACGTTACAGCTATTCTAATCTGTATGTATAAAATATATCTATATTGTCCAAAGGAGACAGCTTCAAAGTAACAGACTGAGAGGCACAATCTGGATCTCCAGAAGAAATGTGTTGTTGGATTTGGAGAAAAGAAGAAGAACCGGCACCGTGTTTATTTTTTTCCAGGATTAGGTAACACAACTTTCAGTTGTTCGTTTGTTATCAGAACAAAATTGCATGTTTTTACAATTGCGCACAGCATGAAAATAGGACCCATTAATTAAATTTATTTGTTGGTTTTAGTAACATTTTCAAAATTATATATATATATATATATATAATGACCAGGGCAAACCATGTAGCCGATGAACTCGTGTGATCCCTTCTCACAATACTCAGAATGTTTTCTAGTTTGATCTTATGAAGCATCGACTTAGGCTCCGAACTAAAATATGTTTTGAGAGCCGAAACATTGGCAATAAAAAATGAACATTCTAAAAGATACGAACTGGACCTTTTTGGACCTTGTAACCAAGTTTTATATGTTGGGATGAACCTTCTTTTCCGAAATTCTCCTCGAACCTACTTAAGGTGCAGAGGCATGCCAACTATCCTACGACCTCGTCTGTTTAGGTACACGATGTCATTGGAATATTGCCATATCTGAAGATCGATGCATAAAATTTGGCTCACTTAGCTGGAGTGTGAAAACTGTCTGAAAGGTCACTTACCAGCCCTAAAGACCAACTGACAGCTTCAATAACTCCGCATTAGGTGCAGCCATTGACTGGAAATTTACTGACGGACTGATATCACACATCTTTCCTATTCATAAGAAACAACGCCTTAGAAGATACCACGTATTTATTGACAGCCCAGAATCGACACCTCCAAAAGTTCGTTCTATCCATTAGGTTTGTTGGTTTATATTAGTTTTTGCATTTGCATGCCGACAACCCAAGGAACTGTATGTGATAACTTTCTCCTTTTATTTGATATATCTCGAATTTGGCTTCCCAGCCGGTTGTAATGTCCAAATTTACGTCAGAAAATTTAACTTACTGCATCAAAGCTGTTCAGTTGAGTGTTACTCACAAATGCCACTCACAAGTGATGTTACTGTTCAAAAGGTGAATAGTACTTTTTAAGGTTACTTGGAACAACTAAAATTATATCCACAAGACGTTCACTAAATGTGGATTACCTTCGACCGCTTTTATAAATCAATGAACTAACATCCATTAACTTCTCTCTATTTATCAAAAGAGGGAAACTGACTTTGTGCGGCAGGGTTTTATGATTTTTGGCTTGGGCTTGGCATCAATAAGTGGATTCGCAAGTGGCAAGGGTTCGTGAGTCCGACATCTTGGAGGTCGCAAAATGAGACCAAAATGATTCGATATTTTTGGAAAATTGTTAAATTGTGTGGACTGCGAAAAAGTGCATTTATAAAATGTCCTGGCTTCTCTGATGTAGCGAAAATGTTACAGCCGATTGAACGTAGCCATACGTTCTTAGAAGTTCTTAGAAGCATGTCATATTCCAAGTGGTTAACTGTCAGGCAAAAGTAAGAGACGGCTGTGGTCAGCTTTGGGCATGTTTCAATGTCACTGGTTATCCGATCCGACTAAGCTGTGGGTTAGAACTTACTGATTGCCAGTACAACAGAAAATCGGGATTTTTGAATCCTTTGGAGGTGAAACGCCACCGTTTACATTTTGCAATTAGCAACATGTTGGTTGGCCTGAAAACAAAACATCCCTTTTTGGTTGTTTCATACAAGTAGTTATTGTTGGACAGTTCTGTTTTATGGAATAATAACAAGTCTGTCATACTGAAGTGACCTGATTCTTGTTGTGAACAATGCCAGTGCAGTTGCTCCTAGAGTAACGTCGTCTTTCCAATGCTCTTCCATTACAAGGATATTTATCACTTATTATTACAAACTTTAGATTCGTTGACCTATTTATTGCCTTCTAAGAGGTTCAGTAAAAATCTAGATTAAATCTATTTTGATAAACGTTACAGCCACAAGATTTATTTTATCGCGTTTTTAAGATTACAAAACACGCCTTCAATAAAAAGGCCCTATTTTGTGAGTTTATCTTTCCTCGGCCTTCCCATTTAATATATTTTACAATGTATTGGATGGTTCCACTATTTACAGGTTATCATGACCTCACTTCCTCTGCCAATTTCTAAGGTATATTATTCCGTTGCAGATGCATCTATGAAAGTTGGGAAACATCTTTACTCGCCATCTCTATGTCCTTGAGTAGACTATTTTCTTTATTAGCGCAGCTGGTAGGCAAGTAATCATCCAGCAATTCAGTTCACTCCAAGAAGAAGCATCTGAGTGGCGAAGTACTCTCATTTTAAGATTAGAAACATCACAAACGAGAGATTCAGCCGGGTTCCAGGTGAGTCTCCCACAAAAACGAAATTGGTTTGCAATTGAGTGCATTTCGCTAATTTCGTAAAATTTGGGTTCAAGTAGAACATACTGTTGAAGTGAACTCGGGGACTGCGCCTACCTGATGGGCCCCAAGAAGGGCGAGACTGGTCGTGGGTTGTCGGACAGGGTTCAGCAACCTTATAAGTAGTGTATTACGTCTAAGCGTCAGAGTATTTCGGCATAATATTCTAACCTTAACGAAAAATTAACATTTGTCGTTTTGCTTATCAGAAACAACTATATAGCTAATCAAGAAGAGTTACGGCAGTCATAAACAATGCAAAGGAAAGAGGTCATCTTAATGTAACTTAAAATGCTATCTAGTGAGTAATAATGTTGTAATAGACCAACTATCTCCGACAGCAAAACTGACAAGGTTAGCGACATTGGTGTTGCATTCATGCATTGATGAGCACAACTGTACAGTATCAAGGGAACAAAACGAAGTTTTTTCCTGGAATCCTGCCAGAAAATAAACTACGCGTAGCCGACGAGATAGATTGTTTAGGACCAACATCCCTCAAGTATCTAGTTCAGTCGCTTTTACAGAGTTTGATCTGGGTGCTTGCGGAATTTGTAGGATTTGTTTTTGCATTTTATGTATCCGGGATTGAAAATCTGCCTTGGTCGAAGTTTGACATATTGCAACTGGAATTAAAATTGAGCCCAGTACTTTCCCTATACATTGCAGACTAACCACAATAATTGTGACTGGACGAAAAAATGACTACTCAAGCTAGTGGGGTGTGAATGAAATTATTCAAAGTTAACTCGTACCTGCCTAACCAAATATCTCATCAGTGTCCGCTGAATAATTGCGTTATTTGGCCTAATTCCTCAATGCTCCATGGAATAAGAGACGTCAACAATGGCACAAAAATCTAAGTTAATTTCCCATATTGTTGTCTCTTCGGTTGGTAAAAAAACTCGGGTGAGCAAAATGCACATTAAATGAACAGCTATTTGTTTATCAGGGTTCAGTTCTTACCTTATAATTGTTTGTACAAAGATATGCATTGCTTCTACAATCAGCAGCACACAGTGAATTTCTATCGAAGGCACTGGTTGTCTTCAACTGTTCAACGAAGTGACAGTACCTTAGGAGAGGCTTTGTTTCTCGGCTGCTTTGTTTTGCGTATAACCTAAAACACTCGTCCCTTCTTATGTAACGGAAGGTGCGTCGTTGCATAGACTGAGCTTAAAAGTAATGTTTTATACGAGGTTGTGCTTCTTGCTATGATCCCTGTGACAGTTCACACCGTATCAATAATGGTCTGTCAGAAAAAGACACTGTGTAGACAATTGCACGCGTGGTGTTTTTGGCACTGGCCAGGCCCCACTTTTGGCTGCCTACACTATTCTCCCAATGATTTTCCTTTAGGCACCTTTATTTGTTACTATACATTATGAGGAAATTACAAAAACCTTTGGAATTCTGTGCTGACGATGAGGTCTGATCTTCATTAAGACACAAGAAAGACCAATTGTAAATGCCTATCAACAGCTCAACAAAGCCGTCACCGTATTGCACTGTTTTGAGACATAATAAAAACTACTGTTAGTTCGAAAATCCTGACAATCGAGTTGTTAATCACTGATTTCCACTTTGGTGACTCAGGTTCAGCCTCTCTGAGCTCCCACAGTTCAGTTGCCAGTCCGCATCCATGGACTACGCAATAATATCGTTTTTGGAGAAGGACGTAAAGGTACGTCTCAGTAATTTTCCATTAACACTGTTTTTATCTATTTAGTACAACTGCAATGGTAGAACATTCAGTGATGGCCAGTTTGACCAACCTTGCGGAACTGACTGCGCTCTGATAGTTGGCACTAGGCCGGAAACCGCCTGTTTTCCTAACTCAGTAAAATTTCATTATTACATAAGCCACCGTTTCTCACAAACCCTTTTGAAATATGAATAAAAATTCAGTGAAAACTCGGGGTTGCTTTTATTTGCTGGTCCGGAGCCAGTTTTGTATTATATAAAAATCGCACACTTAAGTCGTCATTCAGATATTTTGCAAACGGAATACGGCACCATTTAAAGTAACTAAAAGATTTCTTCAATTCAGTCTGTTTGCTACGAATCTTGCAGGGAAGATGTACTTACTAACCGTGAACGAAACACGTCTGGTAATTGGATAATAGGTCAACCAGACGTAGAAGATGTCTTTTATTTTCTTGTGATCTTGATGAATTGGGATAGTTCCAGCCGCTTTGACTAGACTTGTACTGCCAAAACTATCAGCCTGTCAAATGAAAACCAGCCGCATCACACGGACGAGACGTTGTCATTGTCTACATGCAAGCCCTCTGAATAATGTCACGCTAGCTTAGAGTGCTCGTGATTCATTTTCTCTCACTTGCGTCTAGAAGCATGCATCCTTCGTTTGATTTGTACACATGACTTTTGCGTTCTTCGCTACTTAAAGTTTCTTCCGGACAGACCTTAACCACGTGTTGTTTTCGTGCTTTTGGCAATGGGGAGTGAACACACTCTCATTCACGTGACTTGGTTTGAATTCAGTCAACGTGAATTGTAACATTCAAGCAGATTCTGACGAAATCACACAGTATAAAAAGTAAGTGTATTTTGGCTGCGTCCCGGAGCCACGTGAACGTTTGAAACGACACCACTGTTTGATATTAGTGGCAATCATTTCATCAGCACACGACCTACGCAATCCACTTTGCTTTGAGTTTTTTGGGGCTAACAAAATTAGACGGATTGCACAGAATTTGGATTATTTCCGACCAAAAGTTGAATAAGTAAACCATGTAGTGAAACATAGTCTCTCAAACCATAAGTTATGTGCCCTTTTGTGGTGTAAATGTAGTTTGGCTGTTTTTGAAGTTTTCGGTGCTCTCTGTTTGCTCATTTCCTTTTAGTTTACCAGTCGCCCGTAAAACTCCCATCACAACCACCGGCAAAGTAAGCCTAAAAATCTCTAGTACAATTCGAACTAGCAATATCCTGAATAGGACAAAGGCATTTGGAGCTATATGTATTTCGCAATGAGGAAAACACAAAATGTCCCGTAGGTTTTACTAAGATGACGTTTTTAAGTACGAGCATTGGGCTGTCGTAGGCTTTTTTAAATAATCGACAAAGGAAAGAAATACACCAACAAATTGGACATCCTTGTTTGGACTAGTGTCTGTTAATTTCTTGTAAGTCGTGTTCTTTTGTCCGAGTGTACAGGCATTTAGCTTGGATCTAGAGGACCGCCTCTACAAACGCGCGTATGAAACACGAGCACAAGACTGTGAACTGCAAGTGATCTACGGTCACTACCATATCCATTCACAGATAGCCCACTCTGACCGTGCAACCCGTTTCATTCTGGAGACTATAATCCGTAGAACATTGTGCAGGTACGTAGCAAACTGTTTCATATAACAGTGCTGCACTCAGTCAGCTTGTAGATACTCAACTTTAGGTGGCTACATAGCCGACCGGAAGGGTTGAGGGAAAATCAGCCGATGAGCGGCAATTTCAGGCAGACCAGCGTTTTGACGTAATTATCACGGTCTCCTTTTTCTGTTCACTATGAAGCTACACAACTTTTCGTGAATACTGCATTTACTCCTCATTCTTTGTGAAAAACGAATCATCGCTCAGAGAAACACAGTGTGTTAAAAGCTATGATGAAAAACTCAGGGAATGTCCCACACTGTATTCGGCTTTTTGCCACCGTACACTAAAACAGTCAAGTAAGCTCAGATCTTCACCGTTTGCTTTGTAACTTTCCGAAGCATGGTTAGTCTTTCGAAAATTTAATTACTTCGTCCTACTTTCCTATTCTGCATGCTGACTGTAAAGCGGAGGTGTAAATTCATAGTCCATGGTCTGTTTTTACTTGGCGGGTGATATTAGCATCCATTTTCCTGATTCTGAAATTAGGATTTGGAATTTCAGTCATTTTCGTATGCTAAGCCGGCGGAAAAAAATCCTCCAGAAATTAGCTTGCAACGGATTTCTTATTCAAGGGGCTTCCCAGCGTAGGGTGTGAATTCATACAGCCTTCTGTCATCGAGGGTCTGAAATCAACAGATGTGTTTATATAATTCATTGCCATAACACGATAACCATGAAAACACCTAATATGATGTCAACGCACCACAAACTTTGTTTCCGCTACGGTGGAAAACCGTGCGATCATAAGGATATATATATATATATATATATATATATATATATCCACAGGCAGACGAATGGCCCCTAACCACAGATAGCGCAAATGTGCACGTCAAAACACCTATTTGTAAATGGGTGTATTTAAATAAGACCACAAATGCTTTAGTGATATGAACACTTAGACTATCTCGGTTTGTTTACACTAACTCCGATCCGTAGATCCTTTGCAGTAAACGAATATGCACGTGATCAGTATTGTGTACTATAACACAATAAAACATTTATTAAAGTCGTTGAAATAACAACTCAGATCGGCATTTTGATTGACTGAACTGACTGTCCATATTTTGTTACCATCCACAGTAGTCAGCACAGTGGTCCGCCGAAGAAAGTACACTCTCCATCCTAATTAAGACAACTTACCTCCAGTTTTGTGAGATTTGGCTTGAAATCGAAACCTCTCCAATTCCCAATGATGTCCACCCTCCACGAAGCAAAGTACGATTCCAACAAAAGTCAAGATGATGTAGACGTCTATACGATTTTATACCAATTAGTTGTCTGAACAGTCGCATTGGCGTTTTACGTAAGCTTTTGTGTGACATGCTATTACTTCAATTTGCGCTTCTGTAAAGAGATTTTTTTTAAACGAAAGCACTTATGGATGGTTTCTTCTGAGTTCATGTCTTGAAAAATTTGAAATTGTGCAACTGCCTTCTCTCGAGAAAAAAAGTTCATAGGACTAACCAAAGCAAGTTGATGATTCAAGTACGCTTCATAGGCCAAATAAAATAGTTCGGACAAATGATCTCTGTAAAGAGTGGTCTTTCGGAAGATGGACAAAAAATGTATGACCATGCAATGAAGAACGTTAGAGCGCAGAATCTTGTAGCCGGATCAAGCTGGAGGATACCAAACTGCAAATATTAGCGTCATTACCAGTCATCTACTTAATGTACCTGTGTCATCTTGACATGCCGTTGTAATGCCTTGATACTGGAACTGTCTCTCATTGGACAGAATCTCACAACTCAGCGAAATTACTTGCAATGAGATCGCAAACTTGTGTGAGCGGTCTTCGTGGACGACAAAGGTTACCTTTATGGCAAGTTGTTTTCTTATTTATTGCAGGTACTATAAAGGAGAGTTACAGGATTAATCCACCGGCTGAAGCAATTGTTAACGCCTGAAGTCGAAAGGTCGTACTCTGGATGTGTATACCTAAGACTTCTTCTACTGGGCCTCCATTATTAGATACAATATTTTGTATTCATGCATGTGTTCGAAAGTGCAACTTAATTTGGAAATAATTGCATACACGTACGATTCCTAAGTAAGTTCACTGTCCCATCGTCTCGGTCGGAAATTGCTCTGGACCGGTGAGAATAATTCAACATATCACACAGAACTGTCTAAAACATCACTCTAACAGAAGTTGACCCTCGTTTTAGGCCTAACGAGGTAATTTTGGGAGGCAAAGTGAGTGTTAAAATCGCATGACATGGGTAGAAAACACTCCTGGAGTGTCATCCAGAGATGTTGTAACAGGCATATCATCTTCATCCGCTGCGCTCTGGAGCCTCTACAGCACACCACAGAACAGCAGCGCTGACAATTCTAACTGCAGTCGATTCTTACCGTAATACACCTTTGTATGAATATTTCCTGCTGGCACGCAGGTTTTCTGCACTTTCGCTCAGAGAAGTTCAAACTATTTCAAAATATTGCAACTGCAGTTTGCTAGCTGAGGAAACAAGATCCGCGACATAAAATGTGTGCACACTACTGAGCTACAGTTTACGTGTTTACTCTGGATAAAATTTCGCGCTTACCAAATTAGATGATGGTACAACAAAGCTACAGGAAAATGAATTTACCTCAGTCCTGCAGAACGGATATTCTGAGCGGTTCGTACTCAAGACTATGCGATATGCAAAGCCCAAACGCAAACATTGTTCATTTCGGAAGAGACGCGTCTACATGAGGCTCCCATTCAAAAGTGACCTGGTTGCTGGACTAGGCTGAGAAATTCTGTTGATACAACCTACACAGCTGTTAACCTGTGCTTCAGCTCGTATGCTCGTGCCGAGCATCGTACGTCGGTCGTACGACGAGGCGTTTGTCGAACAGAATGCGAAAACATAACCCCGTGTCTCTGAGTGGTAGTCGGAAGAAACTAGCCTCAACTGAGATTGTTTCACATTTGGCCGGAACCAGTCGTGTCATCAAAAAAGAACAAGCCCACAATAGCTGAACCGAGCACGATTGGCATGACCCAGAAGAATCGATCGCAGAGGTGATTCAAATCCGAATGCTGGACCCACAACTTTGTGCGCAGGTGAAACTTGTGCGACCCTTGAACTTGAACTGACCTTCGAAAAATCCGGTTCCACCAGCCTGTCTGACATTGACGTCACTTTCTTGATTCCGTGACCCATTGAAATGCCCCTCATCCAACCCCTTTTCTTTGATTTCTATTTTACTGCAGTGCATGTAACCCCGATTTCTGGTATGTATTAGCCAATAGGGATAGGAGGATCACAGAGAAGCAGCTTTGTTCACTACATCCGTTCTTCTCGTGACTTTCACAGGTATATTTAGTCACTTGAGACAATCCGAAGGCCCATGCATTTTAAAGGAACTTCAGAGGTATCTGAGGTACAGCGCAAAACCTGGGGAAGCCAGGACAAAGCTTAGTTTCTTAAACTATTCTATGGAGCAGAATCAGTTTCCCACGCATTATTCGCAAATACTACGCGAAAACCGAATCAGTCAGGCAGTCACTGCCCTAAGCCGCCACGCACGCTGTGTGACACGATTCGAGAGAAAATTCGTGGACTATCACATCAATAGCAGTTTCGAACTACTGCAGCCATACTGCAATCCAAGAAATATTATATCGAACACTCCTGACCATTTGGTCTTCAGCACTTCTCCCAGTTTCCCATTTCTCGAAAAATACTTATTTGCAAATAAAACTTTGTGAGGATATGGCAAACAGAAGAAATTCACTCTGACTTTCTCGTTATTACCTTTTGCAATTTCTTTTAAGCAATTCACCTGCAATTTTTCGGGGTAATCAGAGCGCGTTCTCCAGTTTAGAAGCCCAGGTTTATGTGGATTAGAAATTACTTAATTGGGATTGTTCCTTCATCTCCATGCGGGGTCCTCGCCATCGCAACCCAAGTAGACCGTAGTTTGGCCTGTTCTTCGTGGACCACTACCCACATACCACTTTGCCCCTTATGACTGTAATTCAACCATACCTCCTCCATTGTAGTACCCACCACCGATTTCTTTCCTTACTTAATCAATTCGGCCCAATTCTGCCTGGGGACCTTAGTTATATCCTCCGATCCTATCAACCCCAGTCTAACCAAACACAAGTCGTTATTCACAATCGCCCCCCTTACTCCGTCCGCTCAGCCGCAAAAATCCACCCTCCAGTCCATTCAAACATGCTTGTCTACATATCACATATACCCCGCCTCTTCTCTCAACTTAGATCGAGAGGACGGAAGAATCAGCGGAACGGCGTGAAATAAACCTGAGCAAACTGCGTGCAACAGGTGCTCGGGGCAGCACGACATAGTTCCACTAGTGTCTATCCAACTACCGCTACTCACGGAGACTCAGCTCACTTCACAAGGACCGGATTCGAAAGCTTCCCCCGAGTTTACGTTATGCCCCTTTTGACTCTTTCTTGATCGTTTTCTAGTTGAATGCGCTCCTGTTGAAGAGATACTAGCCATACTAGCGGCATCTCATTCCCTCCCCTACTCTAATGCGTCGACATATTGAGACATGGGAAGAGTTTTTGTGCCAGGCCCGCCAACCACCCCTCCACAACAAAAGTTGTGTATACCTCTCCCCTACTTAAAACTCCTCATCCCTGAACCACTTTATTCTCTGAGAAACAGACGCACTCTTCACAGACAGGAGTACTGACCCCTTATCCGCCAGGTGCGCAAGGCAATTCTGACGAAAAAATCGTTCAGCTGTAACACCTTTTCGGTGCCCAGCTGCCATGCCGCCCGAAGGAAGCACGAGGGCTGGGATAATGCCAGGTTGCCCAAGTCTAGACAGAAGGAATATAGATGCAGAGGTCTCCTTTAAACCACGCATCTTTCGGTCAGAAGATTCGCGGTCTAACCGCGGGGCCATTCCAATGGCTGGCACCGAAGTTTCACCAGCTCGACTAGGTCTCCCGGTGAAAATCAGCCACCACTTCTGGACCAATTTTTTCCCAATGACATTTACCTGGCAGATGATATTGCAACGGTTATCTTTCCGTTTAATTACTCCTCCAAGCAATTTTGCACGTGCACCTACAATCTCCATTTTGTTTTGCCTGCTTCACAATCACACGTCAATATCGTGCCAATGAATACGACCTTTGGCCAACAACAGGCTCCGTGAACTCGTTAAGGGCACAATGTGATTTCATATTGTTTTTTTTCGCGGTCCATTATTTAAGGACAGAACTCGGCCAACCTAAATACACTGTCAACACTCTCAACACTCTCAACACTCTCGACACACACAACATAGGACACACAAACACAGTCGACAAAACACAGTCGCGACACAGACTCGCGCGCGCGCAGGGAGCAAGCAGCCAGCAAAACACTCCAAGTCAGTTGAGTTCCACAGGTCTCCACGGACAACTACGGAACACGTGCAGCAGATATACTGCAGAAAAGACACGTCCCGCGTCCGGAGCGTCACTCAGGAACTCCCAACAGTTATCCTCAAACGATAGGTCACTTTTTGGCTCATTCCACTTTTTTTATCAAGTGCACCTATCTATTGTATTCATTCTCACTCTAGTAAAACATACTTCTGTTGGTGATTGCTACCCTCTGATAACCACCTAAACACCAACCAGATCACTAACAATATCACGGAACGTCACCCACATGCAAGAGGTTGCCACGTCACTGTTTGTCATAACCTCGTCTGTCACCGTAAATCCGTCATGGAAACAGCCACCGTGGGCGGAACTGACCAGAATCCACCAAACCTCTCCGCCGGAGAGTGACAGTGCGTCGTAACTACAACAATGCCAATATCGGCTTCAGTTCCATCCAC
>SJOL01000172.1:0-54192 GCA_004794785.1 Opisthorchis felineus
AAGACTCTTCGACAGACCACGACCGGTTTCGCCCTTCTTGGGACTCAACAGGTAGGCGAAGTCCCCGAGGTTCCGTCAAACTTATGCTATGCCTGAACCCAAATTGGACAGATTTCGACAAATCAATTAGGGTTTCACGGGTGACTCAAATGAATCTCTCAGTTCACTAAATTCCTTCCTTCCAATGTTTTCCTATTACATCTTTTTTTCCTTGTTTGTATTTTTTTAGGTTTCTTTTTTGCATGTTTTGTGGTGGTTCTTTTCTCTTTAGTGGTTTTTCTCGTTTTCCCTCATTTTTTCCAATTTTTGTTTTTTCCTCGCAGTCCCTCTTTGTGACAGTTTAGCCGTTTACATTTTTCAGGACGGGTTTCCCAGCTTTTTTGTATACTTTTTGGGCCGTGGTTAATTGTTTTTTGAAGCATTGTTTTGATATATCGGATGTTTCCTTTTCGGTTTTTGTTTTCGGTATGGATATTTCGTGTCAATTATTTTCTTTATGATTAAGTGTGCAAATTTTCGTTGAATATCCGTGTGTTATTGACATCTAATCTATGTGGAACCATTAGTATTTTGATGTTTTTGATGTCAATGTCTTCCTGTAGATGTGACTGTTTTTGTAACCCGCCGTCATGTTCTTTTTTGTGCTACCCAATCCTCGAATTTAGACAACTTATACAAACTGGGTTTCAGCTGTCAATTACGAACCTTTTTATATTTGGTGGATAAAGCCGAACTTCCTCAGATGATTTACAGTTACCTGAATGATTCTCATCCGTTGATCGGTGCGTTTATTCCTACATATCATTGCAATATCCCAAGCAACTAGAATAGATATTCCGACATCACCGGTTTACATTGAGTTACAGTTTACAGTTAACAGGCAGATCACGTAGGTTTTGGGGGGCGGGATGACTCAGTGGTTATAGCGCGAACTAACCGACCGGAAGGTCCGTCGAACCCGACCTGTGCACCATGACTTTCCCTGTCTAGGCTTGGGCTACCTGGCAGTATCCCAGCTCTCTTGTCTCATTCAGATGGCATAACAGCTAGGCACAAAAGGGGTGTTACAGTTGAACGAGGTAGGTAAGTACAGTATGCGTGTACAATTTCCTGCAGCAATCCCACACGCGGCGACCTCATAGTAATTACTTGGTTGATTACTTACTAATCAGGTTGTGAATTTCTGTATAAATCAGTTGCAGAGAATGTGCTATATAAAACTCATGTATTTGTAGGCTTTCAGCTTCTGGCTGAACCACGACTGGTCCAGCCGATGTCCTATTATAAGCTGAAAAACGACTCAACCGTATGGATGGACTAGAATAGCGGAAAGAAAATAAACTGTAGACTTTGGGGCCAGAAATTGTGTTCGCTGAAACAAGTGCCACTGAGACATTTGTGTATTGGAAGCAGGGAGCTGTTTTAGCGTCAGGAATTAATGCCTCAAACGAGCCAGGCTTCATGTGTGGGTCAAAGAGACGGCTGAAACTTGCACTTATACTATCCTACCATTGCTTCTGGTACTTGTAGAGCACTCTGATGTAGATAGAAGTGGTGTGTTTAGTTAACTTCTCGGCTCAGCTAGTGCACTTTACAGGAAAGTTTTCACAACTCTAACTGACACATGGTGAAGGGCATAATCTTGGCTGTGATTTTACTCCTTATGTTACTGACATCTGATCACTCTTCGACGGGTGTGCGGCTGTTCACGGGCAGATAACGTTTGAAACTCACCGAGTGCTGATGCTAAAAGAAACTCAGTACAGGCTTTCAGACAACAGCCCACGAACTAATTTTTCGAGGTCGCTCTGCGTTGGTGTCTTGGCTTTCCTAAATGCAGATCAGGTATTTTCGAAGTATTTCATTAAATCATTCATGTAGGTGAGACTCACTCCGGCGTGCCTATCAACCAGCGGCTGCGACAGCCTGATTTTAAAACTCTCCAACTTACCGACGTATTCCTTTCCTAATAGAAGGCGCTTAAACCATACACTTGTGGCTAAGGTGAGGGCCTAAATGCACTTTGGTCAAAAGCTTTCTGTGAGTGGTTGAGTCAAGTGCTTCCTGAAGTACTGGGTACCCTAGTTCAACATTTTCTCTTCCGTCAAGTCTCAGCGTTATGTCCTAAGAAAAACAGGAGTGAGTGGAGCAACAAAGGCGTTACAGTGATACCCCCTCCAACCTTTAGACTGGATGTTTGTAATCAGCTAATTAGAAGAACACAATGGATGAATTCAGACTATCCTGTTATGTTGAATTTTCTTGCTTTCATAAAGTTCACAAAGGAAGTGTATACATGAAGTGTTCACAACTGTCTTTCCGGAGTTTGGTCAAATCAGTCTCATTGCTCAAGCCTGAACACGGTAGCCTTTTCAGACTTGAAAATTGAGGCAGTCAATGGCGGTCTGGTGACGCTGACATGCTCCACATGCACGTTATAAATCTATGATTTAAAATTCTGCTCAGCTGTTGTGTTCTTCTAAGATCTAGGTCCGAGTGCAATATTCCTCCTGTTTGGAGAAGAGTAACCAATACATGTGCGTCAGGACTAAAAGTGAACTGCCCGACTGAGCAATTCAAATACACAGATCCCGTAACTAGCTACAGTAGGTAAATATGATCAGTGATCTTTGCTTCCAGAAGTAACGCAAACGAATATTTGTTAATTCCGTCTGCATCCTGATTTCTTCGGTGATTGCAAACATCCAGTCTGACGGTTTACCGTTGACGAATACCGCGGAAACTGTTTCAACCCATGTGCAATTTTCCCTTCTGAGCTAGATGTGTCCCTATCTTGCATCTTGGGTGCAGTCTGATGTTCTAAAATTTGATGGTCCACGAAGTGGGCACTGTAATTTTCAGGCGAAAGGGAAGCTGGGACTGGACTCCAGCTTACCTAGACCAGATTTTATTCGTCTGTCCCAGATTAGCATACGTCCCGCAAAACATCCTAAGAGAGGTTTCACAGTGTAGAAAAAAATCAAGCAACTGGTGTTTTCCACGGCAGTCCAGTTGACGAAAAATATACACGACAGAAAAACTTTGGAACTAGACGTATTCTCAGGGTGCCTAATAATCATTGGATGCATCGAAACAAGAATAGGCTTCCAGTAATGCACCATGGCCGCATGTGTAATTGACCGCGTGGTAGTCCTAGGGTGTATTAGCAAATCGGATGACAAAATACAGAAATTTCGAGTAGTGGGTTTGATTGCCTTAAAGAGATTATCAGTTAATCATGAGAGTGCTTGTGACAAATAGCCGTTCACTAAAGCAGTTCAAGATTTGTGACGGGAACTGATCATATTTCCTCGCAATCTTACTTCTCTGAAAATAGTGGAAGTAAATAGCCCTTTTTAAACCTCAGGATGAATGTATCAGCCTTCAGCAAAGCAGACAAATTTGCGATCAACTTGTAACATTTTGAATCATTTTGACGGCCAGTTTACACCAGGGAAGCATATAGTCACCTGGGATCGCTTCATTTTGTTCTTTTGGGGCTGAGATGATAGTATGAGCGATGATTGAACAGTTGTAGAGAAAACTGTCTACCACAAAAGATTGCACAGGTAGATAGGGACTGCACGGAGTCAGACTACCAACTGGCAGATCGCGGGGGCGAACTCCTTTGGGTTTTCTGATATGCGCACTGTTGATGATTCCCAGCAAGGATGAAACAGCTGTGCAGTGCTTCTAGGCCTTTCAGTTTAGATTGACTGCACTTCCAGGATGAGTCCTCAACTGAAAATTACCATACAACGTCACATCACCACCAATCTATAAGCAGCTCAGAGGAAGGATAATTTCGCAGGATGGGAACCAGTTACAAGTGACTATGTGATGTGGTTTCCCTGATTGAAGGATGAGTGGTGATATATCTTGTCTAAGTGCTATTGAATCGCATTGTTGATCAACTGATCGTGGCCAAGAGGTATTTAAGCTACTAGCCGGGAGATCGTGGCTCCGAAATGCCCTTGAGTTTCGTGAGATGCGCACTGCAAAACTGGCCTGACATACAGGACGAAATCTCAAATGAAATTCGGATATAAGCCATATCAAACGCATGCCCAAATTAACGCGGACGCCACCGAAAAAATAGTGGTGGATACCGAATAATGGATGAGCAAGCGTTATTAATTGTTTCTGGCATATCCAACAAGAAATTAACCAAACTGAGACTACTGCATGCACTTTCGGCTACTTCTGTTTCTTCAAACCCTGATACCCTCTTCACATCTGAATATGACAGTGATCTGCAATGTAACGGAGTGCGTGCGCCCTCCGGCGAGTGCCCAGATTACCTGCAGAATACATATTTCCGATAGTAGCTCAACACATGACTAAAAGTATTGCATTGGTTTTCAGAAATGTGGGAAATCGAGTTATCCGGACAAATTTGTAAGGATCACTCTTAGGTCGTCTGTGTATATCTAGGGCTCATTTCCGGCTTTCTGTTCATATTTTGCACCTTTTCCATCTCTGTATGTAAAGCATTATCCAAATAAAATTACATTTCCAATGCACTCTCATAAATTCTATTCTTTCCATTCCGCCTGTGGCAATGAATTTTCCTTCATAAACCTCATGTTTGTACCGATGTCCTGTGTTTAGCTCAGGTAAGCTGTGTGTTTATGTGAGTCCTCTTTGTCTGACTGAATTCAGCTTCAATGACTTTCTCTAAGAATGTAGGTTCTACGGTTGTTTCTTCTCCCTCAAGATGCGGGACAAGTGGTTCGTTTAGAATATTGAATTGTGTATTGGTACTGGGTAAGTTTGCCGGCAGATATTACTTTCCAAGCATCATCAGGGTCAGTGCTAATGTTGGGACCGTTTTAGATTGTTCGCTTGCCACGTTTATTTCCAAACCATTCACACGGTTTACACCCATATTGATCGGTTCGGTTAGCAAAGATCCGGGCGAGGCCAGCGATAATACCCTCAGTTGCATAACCTTGCCTACAATAGAGGAAGCAGAGCGAATGGGTTTGGGGCCTCTACTACTGCCAGGTCCATGTGCTTGTGGTGTACGTCATCTGCCTAGCCAGTAGGTGATACGCTATATGCATATGGGGTTTAATAGTGAGTCTTCAAGCGTAAAATGTCTAAGCTGCCCATGTAGCAGCTGTCTCAGTGCACTCCTTTTTAGGAAAACACGCTGTGCCTTCATTCACCTTTGTTGATATCTGTCAGCTGTCCCACACTGGTTAGCAGCAGATGACCCCGTTTAACATGCACTATTGACCGTTACGCTGTTTTGCTCACATGATTCATGCTGCATTAACCTTTGTCACTTGTTCATACACGAGGTTACCGTCCGCTTTATCTATTTCCAGTGACTGGTCGGTAAGTTGTCCTGTAGCACACTAGTCGACCAAGCGGTACAGCATCATAGAAGCATACATATCCAAGTTATATTCAAGTCATGTGGTTTGAACATAGACACGATTAACGCAGTGGAACCACCAAGCAGCGTTTAGGCCGACCTGTGTATATCAGCGTTACTTCCTAAAGACTTGCTATCAGCTGTTAGTTCTCAGTTTATGGGTCGCATTCCATCACTATTAATAGGGGCTACTTAGATATGTGCGCCGTTAAACTGTTACATCAGTCTGATACGTACATGCTCACTTTCCTTGAGAGGTTGACATGCATGCTGATTCCCTCCAGCTTGCCAGAACTACATGTGGTCATAGACGAAAACGTGAACCACAGAAGCAAAGCCTGTGATGCGATGTCCGTCTTCTAACAGGTACTACGTGGAAGTCAATTCAACAGGTCTGAGGCGTACGAACTGCTTTGCCATTGATCTGGATTCCCCACTAAAAATTCCCCCTAAAATTCCATACCCGGATTCAGTTTGTCCCAATGATTAGTTGTTAAACTCCTCAGATCTCATCTTAGGCTTTCGCAACTTGGTAGTCTGACCCATACAATCCGGGTGGTTTCCGGATTGTTCGTGATCGCACTTCTGATAAGCGAGGCAACGACAGAACTGGTTTTTTCTCGGTAGGCCCAACATGGCGAATGGTTTAACCCAGGACATTTTTCCACTTAAGCGATATATAGTTGTACTTTTTGGTGGCATAAGATAAGGTTCTGTGGAAAAAGAGGATGGATAACGCGCAAGGATTACTGGATAGTCTAACGGCAACTTATTCTTCGTGGTGATGGAGTGCGAACTGAATGTAAACATCTTGAGGAGGCGTCCTTAACCTTCTACACTATTGTGCGTTGTGGGGAAGAGCTCAGCAGTTTGAGTTCGCAAAACGCTATCTCTGTTCCCACCAGTAGCAAAAACAAAGCAACCTTGCTGGCCCGAGAAATTAGGCGCATGTTTGGAAAGGGATGCTGCCGTTTATCATGGATTGGCTGCCTACCCTAATCAATATATTTAGCAAATAGAATTCCTTTCAGTGTATCGTTCGTCACCTGTTAGTAACATACCCTTAGGGTGAGCTGGGACTTTGGGAGTACCGGCTGCACGGATTTGGATATTGGCTTGTGTGAGCTCTGTGGTGCATTAGCCCTTCCTGTGCCCAAGTTACCCGCCTGTAGATAGCTTTCACAGGAACTTTGTTAAATATTGGTGAGAAAGGATAAGTAGAACCTTAGCAACAATGACTTGTTGGTTTGCATTCCTTAAAGGGATTAGATATCCTAGTTCGTTTGCCTTCGTAAGGTTATACTGATGAAATTTGAGCTGCATATTTTCGTAGGCGTCTCTGATGCTGGATATTTGGTAGATGTATGGGAGAACGTAAAATGTGGTGGAGAATTTCGTGAGGTCCCATAATGGGGAAATTTTCCGTTAGCACCTAGTGATCCAGGTATTTGATTAGGCGTTTTTGTCGAAACTCAAAAAGCACATGGTGACCGACATTCAAGTACCATCTGAGGGAGTAATCATGTGTTGTTTTTCCGCACCATATACCTAAGACAATGTTTAGGTTGTGTCTCGTGGAGAATCACGTCCGGGTTATCCGAGGAAATATCAGCTTTTATATTGAGTGATACCCAACCGTGATGAATTCAGCTAGCGTGTAGTCATGAGGTTCATCATCAGCAATATCATTCAAAATTACCCCGTGGCTTACCGGCTTATAATTTCCGTTTGAGGAGGAGAAATCCTGGCTGATAGGCCAGGTCGGAACAAACACCGGAAAAGTTGGAAAGAAATGCGTTTTTTATAAATCTAGTCCGGCATGCAGCGTCATTCAGGCATGGCGTTGACCTGTTTTCTATCTCAGCTCATCCACTGATTTAGCCCTAGAGACCAGGAGAATTTGACTGCAGAATATTTCCGTTAAGCGATTGGGATATTTGGGTATTCCACCTACGAACATGCAAGAGGAGGTCACAGGAATTGAAGGATGTTATCGCTACTTCCACGCGGCTAACTCAAAAATTAAGCGGACGTAAAAAAACCGGGAATTTAACACGTCAAACAAAGTTAGTCTGCATAACCAAGTTCAAGATGCTTTTCATAGCTAACATGGTGGAAGCAGCATTCAGGTTCCTGATATTCGTATGAAAAAGAACTTGTGTGATCTTATCGAGGCTCACCCTGCGTTACATGGGTAGTAGTCGGAATAAAGAAACAACGATAATTCACTTTAGTCTAGTGATAAACGTCAAATTATCCTTTGACTGGGCTGTTACACTCGTCCATTGTTTTATTGTGCCGGTTAGTTTGTACGTTTTTGTGAATTATGACACTGAAAGTGCACATTCCACAAATCCACCGGTTCAAAATTATTCCAACTTTCCGTTTGCACTACTCACCTGCTCGTGCCCCATCGCCGCGCTCTTCAGCTGGGTGAAGGAGGGTGAAAATAACAGATAATATTATGAACGATGGCAGACAAAGTGAGGCGGTGATTCTTCGCAAAGCGAAGCATGTGCAAGTTAACAGAGACCGTAGAATGCCACGCGGGAAATTTATTTGAGATATGTGGCATCACACCAATATTGCTGCAGTTAATAGTGTTGGAAACAAGAGACAAGTAAATTCGGTGATAGCTCGTGCCAGCATATATATATATATATATATATATACATAGAGAGAGAAAGTGAGAGACTGGAACTTCTACAAACATTTTTGCCGTAATAACCGGAGTAATTATATTTGGATAAATGAAGAAAGGAGAGTGAAATATCATGGTTTTCTAATTTAGACGATGAACAATAGTTCGCTCCATAGCAGACAAGTAAGTGAAAATAAACACTTCGCGGGGATTAGCTTGAAAGCGGCCAATACCAGGATGTAAATTTCTTGTGAGTTCGGCTTGCCACTTTGTCAATACATGTAACCTCGCGGGTGTAACTGCTGAACTATGACTGAAATGCTCGTACGCATGTAATCATAAGGTGAAAACACCAACAGCGCTCCATTTTACACCTTTCCAGAGTTGCGATTCTGACCAAACCTAACTATTTCAGTTGAACAGCTTGTTGGATCAAGCTTCGAGATATCAGCACACCTGGGTGAATCTTACTGTACAGACCTGAAGTTTATTCAAGTAATGTACCACTGTTTTGTTTAGTTAAACTGTTATCCTGTACACTCCCCTCTGGATTATTTGCGACTGGTCACACCCCACACTTTTCCCAGTTCCAGAGTTCTCCAATTATCCATTCACATTACAGAGACCGTTACCCACTTGCCTCCACTTCAGCCCCAAGAACTCCAGCTGGGATTTGAATAAATGACTGGAGTTATACGCAGAATGTTTCTAACTATCCAGACGTTTATTTGTTTATTTACCGAAGGAAATGCCAAATGGGGGTTCCAGAATAGCTTTGGATCTAGCATTTGCCTCACGGAATATACCATTTTCGCGATGGTAACCACAAATAGTGGGAGCATTGCCCTCCTTGATGGGGGCTCCTTTCAATAGTAAATCTTAAGATACAATAATGGTTTCCATAAATAGAATCTAGATGGATGTTTCGAAGATCGACTAGAATTCATTTTTCCATGACCTGAATAACTTAGGCGATCTGAACCTAAGCTAACTTGGTGTTATGGGATAAGCGGAAAGGGTGTTTGAATATTTGCATGTGATTACAGTGTCCAGCGACAGAACTCATCTGCTTCGCAAATCTGAGAAAACCCGGGACTGAACCCTAGCTTTTAAAGCAGGCTGCCACGGGAAAAACCTGTTATCTGGATACAAACCCGGTTCGTATGATTTAGTCCTGTATCGTTCAAGTAACCTTTTACGCATTCACCCTGGTTTTTATTTTGGTTCGTTAGGAATTGTCGTGACCTCTATGACTTTAAGTGAATGCTTCTAGCTTGGTTTAGTTTCAAAATCTTTCTGACAGTCAGTTTACACCAACCAAGCGTAAACTCACCTGGTTGCAGCTCACCCACTCCTTCTTCTGGGTAGAAGTGAATAATAGTGATCAACAGCATAAGCGATAATTGGAGAAATAGGCAGACGAATGTTTAACGTAACATGTTGGACCGAAGAGATTTATAACGTATAGTCATCAGATACGTGCAATATTTAGTTTTGGTTCAAATCAGTAATTCCTTACTGGTATCGTCGACACTGTAACCAAGGGCCATTAACACTCGATCGTGTTTATGCGAAGAGCCGTCGGTTTCCCGGACAAAGCCCACTGCCATTGCCCGCCACACTTCACTGAGCCGCCGATTAGGTGGAAAATGGAGGAGTTTGTTTATGTTCTACATAACCAGCTCGAGGTCAAATCATCAATAGCTGCACTCAGTATGAACATTGCATGTAGTTGTACCACTGGGAATGCATTCCGGCATTCGGTTTTCACCATGTTTGTACGTGGGTTTGCTGCAGTCACCAAATATTCACAACTGACTAATAAAACTAACTGGTTCAACTTACATAAAATTCAACCTATATAGCAGTCTGGTTCCGCGAGTGGAGCGGGTAACGGAGACAGGCCTTCCAGGTATGGTTATTGTCAAACTGACATCTATGTATGCCTATTTCCACAGCATGTGACTCGTTTTCCACTCCAGTAGACACAGCTGAAGGCGACATAATTGTACTCAGTGTTCTTACAGGTGTACTCACAATTGTACTTACTAATGTGGAAATTTACTATGATGGTAGATGCTCACCGCCAGCCCACTTTCTGACGGCAAAACTCGAGTACATAACCGAAACATACATCCTCGGTAGGGGTAGTAATAAGGCGACTTCCATGTATGCGTGTAATAATAAGAAATAACTGGCCCGGAGCCCAAATGTCATACAAACAATCAGATTCACTGAGACTGCTCTTGTGTATGAACTGGGTGCCGTCCTTATTCGAATACGAACGGAAGTGGTGCTCTTATCACGTTGTCAAACGTAACTCGTTTACACACAGTTTTACGAGGGAAAATAGTCAGTGCGCAATCCTCACACTTGAGGGTTTTCCATCACTTTAGGCGGATATTTTAGGCCTCCTGTTGTGCTGCTAGGTTTCCATCAGGGCCTTGCTTTAACGGTAACCTAACCATATATTTCAGGTCCTATACTGTGGACCACACCACTATGGGACTATTGTATGCTGAGGAAAATTTTAAACTTCCATGATAAAGTAAAGTTAGGGAAGGGCTCACAGCCGAGTGGAGGATCGCGAGCTTGAATCCTCAGACAGAATAATGAGTTCAAATATCTGGCTCAGCATAGCCGAACATGGCCAGTAAGCGTGCTGTTTTCTGCTGTATTTGCCCATCTGTATCACCCGTAGATTAACAATGGGCAAGTATAGTACCTTCGGTATGAACGAGATGGGCATGCAAACAGAGCAATCTTACAAACTATCACGTTGAAGCAGCGCAAAACGAATAAGGAACCGTGTGAGGTTAGTTCAGTTGGCCTGTAAGCACCCGTAAAATGTGGATTTTTTTTCCAAAGCGGAATACAGATCGGTTTTGCAAAAGACGGAAAATTACGAAAACAGAACTTGATTAATCTCTTAGTGCCCCAAGCCCAACCTCGAGATGGGTCTCGGGGAATGTGGCAAGAAACGTAAAATTAAATTTCAGTTGGTTTGTCTTTTGTTATCACATGCTCGTTAATAAGTTTTGTTTAATTTTGCTGCTATCACTGCGCATGATCTGCATAGAAATCTAAACTGCATTTACTGGGCTAGAAAGCCCCAAATACCTTCAAAGTTCTTCGGGCACATTACTTTTTCTTACAAATTCGTCCAATGATATGACATGTACTCAGTGATATGTTTACTATGCTTCTTCTCTAATGTAAACATTGTAAGCATAAACACGGTAGTGTTTAGACTGGTTGGGAGCGTCATTGGCTTGAGAAAGTCCCTAGGTATTCGGTGAAAAAGCCATGAAATCTTTGGCTGATTGATTGAACTTTCTCCTCGAAACACGAATAAATAACTTTGACAGCCGTCTACCAAAAATAAGCGTCATCTGTGCTACAAATTTTGAAGTTACCGAGCTGGTTTCTGAATAATCTGAAGTTACTGTGAAGGTCGCATTACTTTTTTGACCTTATGGGGCTACATATGCGAAATGCAATATAACCATGTGCGACCAAATGACTTTGTCTTCAGAGTTTTAATCAAAACCAAAACATTAATAAAATGCCAAGACAGGCCTCACAATATTTGCAAGGACGTGCCAGTAATCAACAACTGAGTGTTTTCAGAACCGTGTCATCGAGCACAAGAAAATTTCCTGAAATTTCCCAGTTTCATCTAAAATCCCGATTTCTGCACAGCAGTGGTTTTGGGACCAATTCGCCAGGTCAGTTCATATCTACTGGTTGAAATAGGGGAAATTAATTATATTGGTTAGTAGAATAACAAGGCAGAAACACAGACATTAGGTTGTCAGTTAAATGCATCTTTTCGAAATAATCGCGTAGGGCAATCCGAAGAGCCTTTGAGCGACTGAGGCGGTTAACATGTGTCCTGTGACCAACCCAGGCTCAGAGTTTGTGAGCATCCTTTTTGGCAGCATTGTGCCGGATTTTGCCATCATATTTCAACTACCTCGGCTGTTGTTAAGTAACACCGTTAGATCGATTCTGGCCGCCTTTAAAGTACCCTCTATACAAGATGAAACGGCTGATTTGGTTGGCTACACAGCCGGTGCGATCAGCCGAGGTTTTGAGTGAGTCACTGAGTCTAGTAATATTCCGGCAGAAGAGGTATGCTCTTGTGTCATGTACTCAAACTATTCCGCTGAACAGCAGCTTAGCATATTGTCTTCCAAATTTAGTTTGAACAAGTGATTAATTGTAAGCCAGAAATTCAAAGCTATAGCCCGGAAAGTGGACTGTTGGGACTGAAACTGATTGATTATGTCTACCGGAAAATCGTCTTTATAGGGCAGACTCATAGAGACTGCCTTCTTTGCAGCGGACGTGACTGATAGTCGAATGGGTCTTTCGAAGATATTTTTGGCAACGAATCCCTCCAGATAACTGTCAGCTCTTAGCTGTTAGCGACGCGCTTTGGTTTAGACTCCGGCGTATCCGAAGATGGGAATCACCTCGCTCGGTTGGATGAAGTGTGAATCGGAGCAATCTTCTGCCTCAGTAACTCAAAACCATGAAAGTTTATGTGCCGCATGGCATATGTGGACTTTTTATAAGCATAAAATCTGCACGCAACTCTTCGACAGCCCGAATGATTTAGCTTCCAAGAAGTGTAGTGCGTTATCAATCTTACTTTTATGGGCAAACTGATTTGAACTATGCGCTTGATTTTTAGGGTACAGTCTATTTCGGAGTTGTTTAATATAAGCATAAATATATTACCCACCTACTGTCGGCAAAAGTGAGTATATTTAACCGTAAATCTGCACAAGACATCATCCAACAGGTGTTCAAGAACAGAGACCATGATGGCTCCGTCGATCTGTCAGCAACATATGAAGTTGCATTGAAAGTCTACTTTTAAAGTACAGCGTAAAATCAGTTTCTTCAAAGGGACGGTATGGACTGCAGTTTTCGGGTCCGACGAGTAAATGAAATCACGGGCAAAAAACAACAAGAGAAGCTATGTTCAAATATTACATAGTATTGCCCCATTATCAGTATAAAGTCACGGATGCTGCCTGTTGATTCCTGAAGATTGTATCATTGGGCCTTCCTGTTTGACATTCGGCAGCAAGTGAACTAGTACCAAGGTGACATGCGATTTTTTGTGTTTTGACTGTCTGTTGTAGAAGTGATTTAAACTGCAGTCTGTTGTGATTGATAAGCCATGCTAAACGTTTTTACCGGACCTATCAGTAGATTGGTATGAGTTGGGAGAGTAGTGGTAGCCCGTGTCAGTCGCTCAAATGATGTGGTTCCACGGCGTGCTAATAGAAGACCATGTTTCCAAACAGTAATTTTAGAGAACACAAAAACGATATCGGTCCTTCTTATTATAGCAGATACTGAGATTCCAGGTCACCAGACGTGTTCACCGCACACGCTGATTTATTGACAGCTAGATAGATCAACCAGAGTCGCCTTTGACGCCCTGAAAATGAATCGCTTCACCCAAGACTTTTGAGAACCGTAAACAGGACGGCCCCTGTGTGACCTGCATTCAATGAGAAATTAAGCTGTATGAATAAACATAGTTTCAGTGAGTGCCACCTTACTTGGTGAGTTTTGGTTTGCGATATTAATTTTGGACAAAGTGAGTGACATTGCGCTTTGGTATGGACGTCTTTTAAGCAGTGAATTACAGTACTGTCTGACATTGTTCCGTTCCAGTTCGAGAGTGTACAGCGTTGTCTCCGCCAGCAGTTGACCTTTGTAGCAAAACGAATGCACCTTCAGTAAGCTCGCAAAACTCGGTCTGGGCTCAAAGCTCAGCCAGGTGAGCCAGCTGCCATTGTAACCATTACCTGCTATCTGCAAAATTTACCAATCAGAACCATCATTCCTGCGACCGCTAGGTTTTTGAAAAGTGAGACTTTTGCGAGGTGAGGCATTCTTAGATACTACTGTGAAATGGCTTGCACGGACCTCATGTTTCGACGGAATTTATAGTCATCTTCAAATGCGGATGGAAATGCGTCATTTGATTAGCGTCTTTAAATACTCAGCCTGAAGCTGCATGCGTTATACCGCATTCTATAAGAGTGACTTACAAATACGCAGCGGATTTATATTTTTGGTCGCATAGTGGGCATTTTACCATTCTTTTTTATCTAACTGGATCAAAATGTCACAAACCGGCGATCTAATAAACATTTAAAAAGTTAATTCGGTACACTGTTGAAATTACGAATTGAATGTGTGAACGAAAAATCGAAATCAACCCAAATGTTTTTGGTGGCCATACAACACAAATGATGTTGTTTTTAAGTAAGTCTGGTTCTGATGCATGTTCCAGGATCTGGAGTCTGTGTTTGTAAAATTTTTTGGCGGATTGTCTCTCTGTAACATCGTTATCAGAGGAAAACAATACCTCTCCGATTAGAAACAGAAACATGTCCAAAATCATAAAAAATTATCCAGAGTAGACTGAGAGCAGAAGTGTATGCAGTGAATCGATTCCGCATCAGTCGACGGTATGTGATCATAGTTATCCGTGTTCCATTTTATGGGGTAACAGACGGTCATCGAAACACCAAAGTCCGTCGGGCTTTAGCTGAGGATGATTGCCAACAAGAATGAAGTGGCTGTGAAGTGTTTTCCGTCCAATCCGCGTGGATTGGCTGCACTGTCGGACATAATCTTAACTGAATTATATAAACATAATCATATTCAAAAGCCACTTCATTTGGACCGACTGATCGATTGCAGCCCGTTCCTTGAGCTTCAGTAATAAACTAATGCAAAAGGTTATACTATTTTCATGTTTATGATTCTTGAAGATGCATTATTGCTGAGGCATACTTCTACATTTCATACACCGGCACCAAATTATACCTGATGCATCATGTTTTTGTCACCTCGTGCCAAGTAAAAAAAGTATGGATTCTCATGATATCTACTATCAATGAACTCGCCACTTTCCGCCATACCTTGCAAATTAGCAGGTAGTTCGACATCTTCCGTCTTACCTGAAAGGCAAGTAAACATCATTTTGCTATGCTGAGGATTACTTATGAGGTTAGGCTGAGCAGCAAGTTCATTTGAAGAACAGCAGAATAGAGATATTTGGCTGTGCTTTAGTCTACTCTTGCGTTAGCAGCATTTTAGTTTGGAAATGAGTGCACACATAATGTGTGTCTTTTCACTGAACGCATGTTTCCTAAAGCCATGAGTAGTTTCTCTTAACAGCGTCCACAATTGGGCAGTTTGAGTAATGATCAGTTTGAGTAATGGGCAGGCTAGGATAGTCCGACTGAACTTTGACTTCAGCGGCAACCCGTCCAGCAATTCCGATATAGGTGGCAATCGTTTAACTCAGCCACCTATAGCCGGCCAGATCAGTGCCCTTAATTACTCCACCTCGACTGACAGAGATTAGGGTAACTGAGTATTGAGGCCCAGGCAACCGCTTCTTTCCGGCTTATTTGAAGAATACCTCTGGAACCGTAACTACTCTTTAGGATGGGCAGTCCATAGCCCGAAGGTACCCGAAATTGGTACCAGAGACACATTGTGCACGACCAAAGGGAATCGAATTCACACAATACGCTCCATGTTCGTGAACTTTTTTGAACACAGTTGCTCCTCATTTGGATGGAGAAGTCAATAGAAACTTCTCACTCATTACAAGTTGCCTTCAGAACCGAAGATATCTGGTTCCTTACTGGAGGCGGATTATTCATTCATTCATTATTCAAACGCACCATATATAATCTGATGGTTAAGTAAACATCAGTCTGTTTTGCACTTTTAAGTCAAGAATGCATGCTGAATTGAGTTATGATCTCAAAATTACTGCTGTGGGTTCATTGCTTTACAGCGAAAAAAACAATTAAAAAATATTAACACCAACGCTGGCTCTGATGACATTGGTAATACTAAGAATGCATATTGATTTATAATGTCTCTGAGTCAGAAAAAACGGGTTGCTTGATCACTTTCTGGAGAACAGAATCTAAATGACATGAGTGCACAAACGTAATTACATGAATGATCGATTTTCTAGTTGAACTATTAACATGCGGAAGTGAATTTTATCGCACATCTGTTGGACTCTCATGAACTGTCGACATCACATCGAATGGACCAAGCAAATTACGGACTGTAGTTCGCAAGCACTTTGTAACTATGTTCTCTATGCCGACCAACAAGTGATTGTGAGCTGTGCATTTTGTAACAAATTCTGCTATCGTATTCCTGCAAACAAATCCATGTTTTGATGTCATTGCTCTTAATGGGCTAAATACCATTTGTGTCCAAGATGTGCTCCTTATGATTGGTAGACTGCCACAGCTGCAGTGAACTAGGTATTCCAATATAATTGTGATAACTGCTCGGTTTTCATGGTCTGGTGGATTTTATGTCCCCTAGAGTATTCTTCCGTGAACCTCACTTCACTCTATAAAATTCGTTAAGAGCTTGGATGGAGTAGCTAGAATACATAAAGAGACAATTATACCGCTCTGAGCGAATTTGGCTTCCATTTTAGCTTTCATAACAAACAAGCCATGAAATTGATGGGAATACAGTCTGTCTGCGTTAACGGATATATGAGGTCCAGCAAAATTAATCATCTGAAACACATCAGTTAAAAGGATAAGATCCTGTTCCCCTTCGAAAGGAAATTATTTCGCGGTGTTATTCCAGAGATAGAAGAATGACGGGCGTTCCAAGTGTCAAATGAAGCAGATAACCAAGAATATCTGTCGCGCTTCTTTGGTCGCAACCCAACACAAAACCAGTGGCTTGGCAGGATGAAACTTGGATAGCCATGTAACTCCCCCAACTCCCTAGTGCATTCACCTCCTACAGTGTGTCTGTGGTGGCAGTTACCTACGGCAAACTTTGTGAGGTCTGTCTAAAAGGGCATCCAAACACACTTCCAAAGGTTGTGCACTACGAGGAGCTAAAGTAACAAAATCACCTACTGGACTGCCATCTGCACACAAACATTCTTTTGTCATTGAAAACAGACAGCATAATCACCTTATATAGAGGTTTTGCCGTTAAACGGATTCAGCAAAGTCTCTGAAAACCACTAAACTTTATCGTCCTGCTTAAACAGATTATTTTTTAAGATATTTTTCATTACTATGGCTTTGAGGGATTTTACAGGGTGTTGCTATAGTGGGGCACTTTATTAAAAGTGACGTAGGCTGGGGCATTCGGCAGTGAAATGGGTTTAAAAATATCGGGATGTCTAAGAAAGCGGGGAATTTCGGTAATGTGTGGTTCTGATTAGTGAAGTCCTAAACTTCGGGGGACCTTATGACTGAAATGGAAATGACTGGGCTTTGTGTAGTACACAAACCCAAATACTTCTTGTGTTTTGTTGGGACGAGCAGTGTAGTGCTCGACAGTCACTAAAGCGACTGAGAAACCGCTTTCAGGACGTACCCGTTGCATTTAATCATATAGTATTTAGACAGACTAATTGGGGATCTGCTACGCTATGGTTCTCCCACTGTATGATTACAGCTGATAGGAAGCCTAGCAAACCGAAGGTCGTGAAAAAGTAGCGAAAGTCGACATTTCGAAAGACACCGGAGTCCCGCAGAAGGTTGTTGCTGACTAGTTGGCAGGATGGAGGTTTTTGATAATATGTGTTTGATGAACAATGGCAGGTGAGATGTCAACTGAGGTAAACTGCAAATACATTGTCATAGACATCGATAATTTTTTCTCCCTCAAAGGGTAATTTATTCCCCTTGCAATGCATCTGTGTAACTGTTGGTGTTCTGTTATGTAGTTTAGCTAAAATCCGATGTTATCTATGAGTCTACAGGCCACGAGCACTGAAACCCACCAGAACAAATATTGAGTTTACACCTATTATGCTATCTGTCATGCACAACCATACAGCCGGCTTATCCACTGGCAGTAGATAGGTAAAAAATGTGTTATATATGTTATCTGCACTGATGTGATGCATAAATTAGCAAACTATAGTACGTAAATCAACCAAAATGACAGCTGTACGTGCAGTCCATGCAGAAGCCTTTCAAGCACTTTGAATCGCATTCAGCTTGCTAATGGAATCAGATCTGTTACCAAGCGTGTTCAGAATCAGAACTGTTACCAAGCGTGTCCAGACCAAGCGTGTTATACAGCATAAGAAGATGACCAGAGTATGACCAAGATGTATGAAAAGTGTGCAGACGCAAGATTTTCCACCATCACTTCAATCAAATGCTCGTGGAACGTTAAAACCAGCGAGAACCCTTCATTTCCAAAAAAGTGGCGTAACTTTTGATTTTGAGACACCGCGATAAATAGCCTGGTTTCATCACAGAAAGACTGAAGTTCTCATTTTGCTGTAAATGATACCACACGTGAACTTGAAATATAGCAACGCAAACAATATCTGAGCACTCGATTTGAGCCCCCTTTGGGAACTGAACAATTCAGAGCGATTTCATTGCGTGAAGCAAGGAAGAACAGCAGCGCGGGAATTCCCTCAGGTTAAGTCGAATTTTTTTCAGTCTACTGTTAATTTTGTGCTTATCGTTCTGGACCAAAGACGAAATTAGTAGCTGAAGTCAAAGCAAGTTATTTTTTGTAGATAAAAAGTAACCGGCCGAAACGAATCGGTTCTGACAAGAATTGTTCTTCTTGGAACAGGATAGGTCTTAAAAATTTGCCAGTGTGTAAGAAATTCCTACATTATTGTACTGCCATTTATGAGTTTTATCCAACCGTTTTATTTTTTGCACGAACCTAATGTGCCAAGACGGTCTGAGTGCAAAAGTGTGTACTTGTTGAACGGCATTGATTACAGCTGTCATGTTTGTATCGCAATAGTGTTGACTGTCGACAATTTTCCTGCCCCTGTTCGTCATCTGTCAGCTGGCCCAACAAATTTTTACGTATGCAAGACATCCAACCCATCAACGAACTCCTGGTACCAAACGGATACCATCATTTTTACTCAGTTTCTGTCTTTGGATGATTACTTATTGTGTTGGCGTAACCGGGTAAAAGTCTATTTTTGTAAAAGCTAGGGCTTATAGATCGTGATTGCTTTTCGGCCAACACAAAACGATGTGCGCAGTTTTGGGAAGTTTCAGGTCGATCTCGATTTATCTCATGACAACAATACATTTTCACATCACCAAACGTCCGGCGTCTATAGCTGCAAACTACCTGTGTTCGCCGGAGGGTCTAGCTATATGAGTCGCTGAATACAACCCTGCACATAGTTCGGTAGTCCTGTTAGTAGAGCTGTTAAATTTCACTTGGGAGTCCCGTTATGAGGAATGATTTAAGAAAGCCAGTCTGCATCAACGCTTACATTCTATACCGAATGCGACTGATTCATCAGTATAACTACAGTTCTTCGTTTTACAGCAGTGAAATCTGTGGCTCAAGAGGAAACACATAAGATGCGTATGTGTAAAAAGCCCACAAGTTGAGAGTTTCAAAGAACGGTAGTTTGATATCACAAAAACATAGCCATAATTACGTGTTTCAATTAACCAGGTTCCGGTGAACCGGTAATTCGATAAATGGGTGATCGAGAAGGAAAAATTTGGTGAGTTGAAGCCAAATTGTTTCGGTGAATGGGAGTTCGACGGTTCCACGAACGAAGTACAGTAGTGGGTTTCCTGTTATTCAGCACTAATTACTGAGTGGAATTTGCGGCTAGCTGTTGTATGCTCGTAGTCAGTAAAAGATAATCTTGTTATAGTCTAATCAGAGGATATTGGCCAGCCATGGAAACTTAAGGTAATCAGGACAAACGAAGACAAAACTGCTTTCAAAACCCGTTTTTACCTAGAACGTTTCCTCGTGTTGAAAATTTCCTCCCTAGGTAAACAGCAGTGTTCTGTCGAAAAGCTAATCATCCTGCGTACACTTTAGGAGCTGTTTAGAGGCTTCTGGTAGTTTTACTACTTATTGCACAACCAATTAACATCATAAGAGATTGCATAACACTGAATATGTTTAATCTATTAAGCCTTTACGTAAAAAAAGTGTTTCTAAGTGAAGGGAACAAAGGGAAGAGAACGTGCTTTCGTTTTGTTGCAAACTTGCGTTATAATGTGTTGAGTAGATTAATATATGACGAAGCTGACCCCCAAATAACAACATGGATGGATCCAAAAAGTATTGTTAGAAATTGGGTTGCTTTTCAACCCTGGAGACATCAGACAAAGGGATAGCAGGCGTGCACCTGTGGCAATCTTTCATCAACCCTCCCTACCATTTAAGGCGTACACTGTCTCAATTTTTCATCCTGCGTTCGCCGTAAAAAGTCAAGTCAGATATACAACAAGGTTTTGTAGTGATAACTTGCGGCTTGGCATTACTGTACACAGATACTTACCAAAACCAGCGAACATTATTAACACCACAAGTAAACACAAAAATTTTGTCAGCCCAGCCATCACTTCCAGGCACAGGTGTATCAAATGCTTTCCATGTTCACTTTTATACCAAACTGGATACCATCACTATGGTCAGTTGTTAGTTTCCGCCAACCAGTCTTTGACTCAAAGTGTTGTCCGGTTGACTGACCCAGAGCAAACATCTTCAGTTGTCAAAAAGTTAAGTTTACTCATTTGCGGCAGTGCTTTTCCAGCAAGTTGACGGTGTTAAATTTAGCTGACTAGTGAGTGCTGAGTGTGCAACAAGATAAACCAAAAGCACGATTAGAAAAGGTGATCAATAAACGAGAAAATACTGAAAAGTCTACCTGCGTTGACCCAACCTATTAGGAACGCTCTTTTTTCTGGTTAGTATTCCTCTGAATGGATGGACAAGACGTACCAGAAAGAAAATTGTTCATGGAATCATGATGGTGTGAAATATGGGCGAAATTCATAGTCTGCATCACAAGTTGTTACGACAAAACAATTTTTCCGACAAAGTGTCAAAGGCCGTTTAGATGCTGTTAATGCAACACTAAGCAGTTAAGTCCGGCTAGAAAAGGTGGTATTGCCAGTGGACCAGATGGTCGGTCAGGAGACCTTATTCTTTAGCCTGAGTTGGTCTTAGAGTGGAATTTAGGACAGATATTTAAATGAAGGAATTTTCTGCAATATCCCGTCACTAGACTCGGACATTTACGTGAGTTAGAAATAATCCATCGACATACAAATATTCAGTAGGAACACGGGTTCAAGTGACTAGAATCAAAGGATCATTAGGGCGCTAGGTTCACTTTTCTGTACGGATCGTTCGGCCAGTAAAAGCACAACCTATAGCTACCATATGACCTGAGAGCAATCGAGAGACCCATTGCCGCGCTAAGCCACTTTGATGTGTGTCTATCAGCCTGCTTGCTCCTATCGAGATCTATATATCGACAGACCGACGAGAGTTATCTAGGCAAATGTCTGGTCATATCCAAATTGCCTGGTGGGAAGTCTTGTGCAACGAGTTTAATTGCAGGTCCTCTGTCAGATGTGGGTTAACACGTGGATACTACCACTGTCTTTAACATAACCCATAACTTCGCCCAAAAAATATGAGGCTGATGCTGAATACGGCTGAAGCACCGCATTCGTAATCCAGAGCTCTGCATTCAAAGGCGTTTTTTCTTTGCAATTGATCAGGTGGTTGTTGATATGTTCGCCGAGCTGACTTGTAAGTCATTTGCCAAGCTCAGCGAATAGGTGAAAAGCCACCTGCTCAGGTACCACTGAATGCGCCCGAGCAACCAATATTCCAACACAACCAGCAAAGGAGATTTGTCCAGCTATCGCGTTTACCCAGGCCTAACCATAAAGGTACAGAAATCACGTAGCAACAGACAGGCGATACTATGCAGCATTCTGAATGTTCCGTATGAAATGCTTAACCACGGTGCTTCGTTTGATCCAGTCATTTTATAGTCACCTGATCGCCGTGTCAGGTATTTTTCTGAAATACTGTTTCTACAAACTATTCCTATGTTGAAGCCTTTTTTTAACCCGTGTATGAGGCCGAATATGATGACGGGATATTGGAAAAGTTTGCTTTCACTCAACCTGTTTTCGTAGTCAACCACTGAAATTATCTCAGTTTATCAGGATGGAGTTTTTCATCGTTTGCGTGTGCTTTTACACGGCAGTGTTAGATTCTAGGACGCTAAATATTTGTCTGAATCGGTTCTGTTGTCAACGGATGGGTCTACGACTGTTGATATTGATAGTCTCCGGGGCTACAAACAAGTGAATCTTTGTTATTTAGGCGGCTAATGCACCTCTCTAAAGATTGCGTCAAATGCATCTGTCCTTTGTTTGGTTATTCACATAGGCCAACGTTTGCATTATTAGTCAATCTGTTATCACGTATAAAGTATGCCGGGCTATATTCCGATACCCATTGGCTTCGGTGACTTGTTATACGTCTGATATATCATGCTGCATAACAGTACTAGAAGAGTTAAACTGGCTTGCATTTGGCCTTTAGGTTTAGGCACACCAGAAATCGACCTACTGATCAAAAGCGGGGTTAACTTAAGACATTTTTTGCGCGTACGTTTGCATTCTTCCCTATTTAACAAGTAATTCTCGTCTCCCCTGAAAGAATCAAGGTAGCATCAGACAACTCCAGCCAGGAAATACCCACAAGAAGAAACACTTTTAGCTAATTTTTAAATTACATTAGAAATAAACATAAACAGATAGATAAAATAAACAAAAACCCCGCTCAGGGGACAATATGAAAGAAGCAAACTTTGCGAGTCCAGTTTTCGCGACAAGAAGTCTCTATGCAAGCAAAATTCCTGAGTGTTGAAGCTAAAAACACTTTACCGGCATGCAGTGCTACTCATATTGAGAGAATACCAATTTGTGATTGGCTCGGAGATCTATCAATGGTCACGAGTACATCGTGCTTGCCAGATAAAGCAGCATCATCCAAACTTCATTCAAAAAAGAGTGATCGTAAATTGGTAGTCGGACGTGGCTCATCTAACTATCACACTAAAGTGATTTCCCCAATGGCTACTTCATAAAAGTGTCTTGTCAGGGAGATGGAAAGATTGTGTTTTAATAATTCGTACTCCATTGTATAGTGGGGTAACTGTTTTAAAACAAGGAAGGATAAAAAACGAATTCGGATTTGTTTGCTAAAATGAAGGCTGCTCTGGAAAAAGCTCTGTACCGGCTATCCACAAAACTAATTGATGAATTACCGGACGTAGACGAAAGCCTTCGACATTTTGATGGCATATTGGAAACACACCACCCTATTGGGGGACTAGTTTTTACGCTGGTGAGTGACCTTATAGTCACTGGGGAGTTTTTCATAGCCTCGAATTGGTCTGCTTCTTTTTGAGCCTCACCTGCGTTTGTGCAACTACTCTAAGTAGGAGAAGCAACATGAGTGCACTCCAGAGGTGATCCTCACGAACACTGACCATATACCTTCCTTTCCCTATTGATGCTCTGGAGAGAAGATGTTGGCTATTGATCCATGATTTTTGCGTTAAACTCTGAAGGCACTTGCTTATCCTTGCTCAGTTCCGTTTCTCGCCAAACATTTCCTTCAATTTTCCGAGGCAACGATTGAAGGATTTTCAAATTTATGAGCACAGAAACGTTGAAATCATTTTTCTGTCATTGGCGAATTGGTTTTATTCTATGTGGATGTCCCCACAAGCCAATATTGTTTTCTCGTTTCACAGAAATCCTGAAGTAGGACGCCTCATTACTTTCTACTCCACATGTGGGCTTGACCAGCGCCTGAGCCCGGATGAGACTGTTCTACTTGGAATCGGTTCTCTAAAAAAGCAGAAACATCATTCATGTTCTTTTGAATAGTCAGTCTCGCGAAACGACACTTTTATCAAAATTTAGTTACGGCAGCTCGTTGTTCAAAGATAAACACTTCTAAATGTTTTGAATCTGGGCTAAGCGTGGATGAAGTCACTGCAGTTTGGATAAGTGCACGCAGTTCTCTACCTGAAAGGTATCAAACGGTTGATTTAATCGCCAGAAAGAAACATTACACTGGTATTCCCCTCGTGTTCAAACGACATGGATTTATCGGTTGAACATCACTTCAGAATTGCCATCATAAATAAGACTGTCACACTCATCTACTACATTGATAAACGCTTTTAGGCTGGACTTCATATTCTGGTGTTAAATGCACAGACAACACCATTTGTTGAAAGCATTTCGGTGCGGTAGGGAAAGAGGGATGAACTAAAGCAAAACAGCTTAATGTTTTTCGAGATTCCAATATGCTTATTTTTCCGCTTTCATTTGATCACGTTTTACGTAGTACAACGTAACACGTTTGGTTTTTTCCCTCCAAGTTTATCTAGATGAAAATACAATAAGTAAGATTATGGTGGCATCTTTGAACAGCGATTAGCCGGAGCACTGACTTTAAAGTAGATGAAAATTTATGCAAATCACCCAAATACTAGTGAAAGTTGAATAATCTAGTGAATAAAAAATGCAACATGGTTCTTTCACGTCTCCCGCTCACATTGACCTACCCCCTGTCGAAGATCGATTTTGGTTTCCCCTGGCGCCTGATATAAAGTGGCATCATTAGTTTTACTAGCATTTCAGAACTAAAGAAAAGACGGATAGAGAAAAAACTTAATTCTGACTGCTGCATGGGTTCTGAACGTCTAATTTTGACCTCACTAATCCAAAATATGTTCTGCTTGTTTTGTGTTCATTTCATTATTCAGCCTGTTAAAATGAGAACTTTGGGATTTGGTGACCAGTTCGAGTCCCAGGGAATGGGGTAGTACTACTCCATAACGACATCTTTTTTGTCCCAAATTTGGAACCACTAAATTGGCACCTTACTTTAAATTCTCTTGTGACGTAACAAACGGCACTGTTTGTACAGCAGTAACGCAAAACCACTATGGGCCCGGTCAATGTTCTGTACTGGAAACTAAAGGGTTGCTCACTGAGCTTTGCAGCCACAGATATTTTGTACATGGAAATTCATGAAAAGTTCCTTTTAACCATCCTCCGACTGTTATGTAAGTCTGTTCCTTGGAGCACCTTGATGAAAAATCCACTTACAGCCTGTAGGCAGGAAGACAGTGATGCATAATTTGATAATGTACGTTACACTGGCTTACACTCATGCAACAAACATGCGGTTCCAGTGATGCTGCACCTTCAAAGATGTAGTGTACTCACAGATTCACCAACCTTCCTCAGGGTAGACTAGCCTGAAGACGGAACAGCCAGTATAATATGGGGACCGGAGTTTCTTCCTCAATATTATTTACTTACGAGATGTGAGAAAGCACATCTTAAAGAATACAAAGTTTAAAGTTAATTTTTCATCACAGTAATCTATGACCAAGTCTACTGATTATTCTTAACCTTATGATGCAAGCAGTTTTGATTTGCTTTCACGAGAAACGCTGAGTAACGTGTTTCATTTGATTGAAAATCAAAAGCTTTGTGACGTAAACGTAACCCCATTACGAACCGCCAACAATAACAACTCAAGCGACATTGGTTTCAACAGTAACATTTGGGTGGGATAAATTTCATCTGCATTGCACTTTGCTGAAAATGAATTTGTTGATTCCATGCTGCCCTGTCATAGAACCACAACGTGTCCTCTCCTCCAAATGCTCACTTCAGCAGTTTGGGTGGATGACAAAACAAAAGTGCCAATACTCTTTTCTCCCAAAGTCTTCAGTTCAAAGCTGGAATAGTGACATCAGAATTATGCCAGTCAATGCAGATGAAACAGCAGCAAACCGACTAATAGGCATTCTTGCGATGTGCCCATGTGTTATTCGCACAAATTTTACGCCTACCTTGGCCATCCACGGGCAAATTTAAGTGGTCGGCTGTGGTTACTCTCAAAAGTGAACCAGCATTCACTCCCAAGCTATAATGGAGCGGGAGCTGAGTCCGTTGAACTTTCACGTAACAGCATTGAGGGGTGTGCCAGATCATTTTGGCTTAAATGATAAATTCTTTCTTTTGAGTGAGTCTATCTGACTCCTGTAGAGGCGTGCAAACCCAGCGATGTACCGTTTTTCTAAATAGACTTGATTAGACGGGCGCTACGTTCTATAGTGCATGAAATGATTGCAGCTGAGGTTTGCGGTGATCCGGGGGCTTGTACTGCCTAACAGAACTTCTTGAGTGAGTTGTGTGAAGGACGCGAATCATTTTGACAAACGTAATAGAGTTAAAGGTCAGCAAAACGTAAGTCTTGAAACACCAATACTAGAAGCATATGGATTCACGCTGTAACCGGGGTGGTGGCCTGAATGCCACTGTTGGAAGTTTCACAGATAATTGGTATTTTTGCTTTTCTGGTCAGGTTTCCAACCTTCTAGTGAATTGACAAAAGGCAAGAAATTATCATATTTCCATGTGCTGAAAAAAATTATGCAAAAAGAAGACGGCCATACAGGCTTAAGTTGAGGCGAACGGCAATGTAATAACCCCACGAGCAAATACTAGTATAAGCACCCTCACTTGTAGTGATACAATAAAATGGAGGCTCGTGCAATGACGGTGTGATCCACTTTCGCAGCACCTGCAGTATGGCAAATGTCCCTCACAAATACGGAACTTCTTGACTACGTAAACCGTCACTATGATCCTTAAAAACCAACAAATTACTGAAACAACCGACGAACGTTGCCTGTACCACAGTGAAAAGGTTGCCTCAACGAGAAACAAAACTGTCCCCCGGCCTTTTCCGGCTATCAAAGAGATACGAAGGGCCGACGTGAAATTACGGAATGGCAAAACAGCCGGGAAATTCACGCTTCTATAGGGGCTCTTCATGTAGGGTGTTCCAGCTGCAAGGAATACAACCCATCAACTAATCAACATGATCTGTTAAGGTGAGGAATTTCCACCAAAATTCAAGGATACTCTACTTTTGCCACCTTATATGAGAAGAGAAAGCAAGATTTATCGGTTTACTGTGGGCAGCATTCTACTGCGCGGAGTGGGCAGAGTTCCACTGAGTTCTACTCAACAGCTTTATTGCCGAAGTGGCTGACGTACACATCCCGAAGAACATTGCAGATTTTATGTTGACCACAGCAAGGTTTACCTACTACTACTACATGATAGCTTCGAGAAACATTCTGTTTGTGGTATTCAAGAAAGCCTTCGACTGCGTCAAACAAGAAGTGCTGTGAGTAGTTCTTTCCGAATGTGGCTACCCGCCAAAACCTTACCTAAAGGTTACGTGGAGGAATGGACGCGAAGGTGAAAACTAATAAATCAGCCTTAAATGATTTTGACATTTTCAGTGATGTACTCGCTCAATTCAATTGTTATCTAGCCGCCATTGTGGAGGCGGCCTTCGTAAACAGCGATGCCGATGGGCAGTCCAAATATGAGCTTGACAGTCGTGTATTCAACGTTAGACGTTTCGTGCGAGGAATCTGTTCCACTGGAAAAAGTTTTTCACTTTCGTGTTTGTAGATAACTATTTATTGTTTGCACGAACACATTGGGAACTATAGCCTCTGTCTGACAAGCTTCCGAATGCTGCTGTGCAGTTTGGTCTGACAGTAGACTCGGAGAAGACGTCTGTTCTGCACCAAATTGCGCCAGGTGAATCCCCAAACCCATCAGCTTATCCAGATGGGAAGAAAGCATGTTAACCACCTCGCGGAAATCTACTACCCCTAAATCACACTGTCTGTGAGCTAAGGTCCCATGTAACCAAGAACAGTGAACCGTTTAGTAAACTCGAGAAACCAATGTTAATGAACTGAAGCTTGTGAACGGAGATCAAGCCATTCGTCCAGAAGGCAGTGGTTGTATCTGTCCTCTTACACGACATTACAGAACTAATGATTTACCGATGCAAATTCAGGTACACGAGCAGCTTCCCCACGGAGTGGACACTTAGTGGTTCCGCACTGAGTGCCTGCTGAATACTTACGCGCGATTTGCGGTGGAATGGATTCTCCGACCACGAGAAGTCACCTGCAGTGATGCAAACGTTCTTGCCCAATGAACAAAAACAGAATTCCATACCAGCTTTTACGTGATCAGCTAAATACGAAGAAAGAAAAACTCCGATAGACAAAGGAGTCTGAAAGGGAACACACAACAGGATCCGCCGTTACTTTCTAAGTTTTTCGGATAACTATGCCTGCTAAGAGTGACATTCCGTGACCGTTGGTGTACAGACTAAAGCCTATCAAGATGGTACACTGACAGATTTTTGTGCTAAGTCCGTAATGGTGCTAGAGGTAACTTACAATGATTAGTTTCGCGTGGACGTGGTCAAGTCAGAGTACAGGGAATTGCAGAATTTCAGGTGAACACTTTCTTGTTTACGTTTATTAGTAACACAGTAGCCTATCAATCTGATGCTAGCACCTTTGGGTTAAACTGCTTTTACTGTTTGTGGTACCGACCTACTTTTGTCATACGCTGTAAGTACCAAGTGTTTATTGTCACAACTATCCTTACCTAAGTGCATTGCAACGGACCCTCACCGACTGGTTCGGGTTTGTCTGCAATGTTGAACACTGTTTTCCTTACTTTTTCATAAATGTCTTGCTTATGATGTAACATGTTGTACTATACTGTTCCGAGTTGTGAATTCATGCGTTCTATTGTGTTTTACTTATGTGATTTTCTTGAATGCATCGGCAAGATACCCGCAGTAACGCTCTGGACATTCCGAAGTTCTAGACTTATAATGTTACAATTCACCCTCGAATCTAATTCCTTCGAATTTACGCTGAGTACAGCACGTTCACTTAATTGCGCATGCGGCCCATTGCAAGCCACAAATTGTGCGCGGGTGTACATAGGGGTATTTCGCTATGACAGGTAAATCTGAAAACGCCTGCCAGACGATCATATTGTTCATGGTGGCACTGCCTGAACCACTGGCATCCACAGCCGACGGCAGACATAGGTTTGCCTGCATGATAACCCCACGTAAAATGCTGTCTTTAAGAAACCGCCTTACCTCACGTAGCCTGAAAAGTGCAGATATCTTAATAATTTCTCCTATTATTAGAGTATCAGAAAGCATGGTCACTCTCATAATGTCAGGTAGCATAAGCTGGTTAATAGGTCATTGGTTGTCCATGGAGGTAAACAGGTTAAAGTGATTCACTAACGGCAACAATGGTAACATTAATCCGATGGACTGGACAGAATAAATGGTCTTTGAAATGCAGCGATCACGATGGCACCGCTGTGTAAATATTCTCGGCAGCCGCCTTGCAGATTACACTCTGTTGTGTAAAGGATAGAGGTGTACCTTCGAGCAAAATCCGAGTGACGCTGGAGACTTTGCTGGTAAAAATATTCCTAGGTCATGAGCTCACAACCAGATTGTTGGCCCAAAAAGCAATCGTCGTGGCCCATAAACCGAATGCTACGTTGAGGGAACTGATCTCCAGACCGAAGGACAACCAAGATAAAACCAAGAGGAACAGTATAGTATACCAAATCAACTGCAACAACTGCAACAGATTCTACGTTGGACAAACTGGGAGGAAATTATGCACACGAATAAACGAACACAACGCGGCCGTCAGGAGACATGACCCCCTATCCTTGATATCCATATACGAAGACCGAGAAGGCCACAAGTTCAATATGGAAAACGTGAAAAATTTTGGCATAAGGAGACCCGAGACACGGAAGTGAATTTCTAGAGGCATGGTATTCCACGGCTGATTCGATCATCCGATGCATTAAACTGGACCCGATTTACGTACCACTGCGTGCAAAGGACCAACTCCTCCATCAAAATACTCAAGGAGAGCCAAACATCGGATTCACAAACCAAGAAACAAGGAACGCCTCGGAGTCGGATCAACAAAGGTCACAAGCCGGAACCCAGAGAGGTCAACGACAGAGTTCACTCAGCATCGATCAGAGCACGATAGCAGGGGAGGCCAGGCTCAAATATCACGTGACCATCGATCAATCAGGACACAGGGTAACAGAGCAACCAATGGAACTGACTGACCGAACAACTAATCGTGATCGAAGGTCAGCCCCGGCTAGCAGCATGTATATTAACACACACACACACACACACAACACTACTCAACGCAGAACCACCGGCCCATCGCTACGCTCCACCACGCTCCAACACGCTCCACCACGCCACTCAACAACGCACTGATGATGTCACCTCGATTGGTGATGAAACGTTTGCAATCAAATTGCCCAGCTCAGCGAAAAAACAACGACCATTCCTAGGTCAGTCGATCAAGTGGGCCAATTACGAGAGTCCGCCAATGTCTTGAAGTACCTGGTAAGCTACCTCCATTAGCCCAGTGGGTGAGCTGACCAAGATTCTTACTTAGCCCAACGCTGAACTAGCCGTCTAAACTTACGGACATTTCTGCAAGTTGGGTGTCATGGAATCGCAATTCAAATCCCAAATGATTACCCATTAAACATCCTCTGTCTTTCTGAGACTTGACTGCAATATTCTGTCATGCTCAGAATCATATCTCCAAACCTGGAATCCTCTTACAGACTGTGCCAACCACAACACGGTCCTTCATGACATGGCATTCTTCCTCAGAAAATCCACCGATATAGCTTTCAACTGCTGCGAGTCCACGTCTCCCAAAAACTCAAAAGCCTGCCTCAAAGGATTTTTGCCGAATTTTACCGCCAGTGTAGTGTGCTCTTAATATCAGGTCCGATGTCACTCATAAAGGTGAATTCTTCAGCCAGCTTCAGTAGATCAAAAACCCCAACATTATGCCTTTTTCATCGCTATCTGGTGAAACGCACGCACTGGGGTTTGGCACGGTGCCATGAATTCCATTCTTAGAAGATACGGAATGGCAAACTGTTCGTGAATCTCCCTACTCGTGGTCTCCAACGCGCGCTTTTAACGCCAGAAAAGACTTCTGACCGTGTGGTATCACGAAGAAGGTCACACGACCTCTAATGTAGACTACGTTGTAATATCGACCCAGCTTCCTTCTTCGGCAGAATTCTGTCGGCCGCGCCACGAGGCCGAGGCTTGAAACAAGTAAGGACCAGACCACATAATTATAAGGGCAAGTTTTAAGCCCCAGCCAGCAGCTGATGTTAAAAGACTGCTAGTGAGATTTTCCAACCTTGTCATATAAAGAGATGAGTTACACCATTCCTCAAGATTAGTAACCTAGTAATTAACAGAATTCACACATCCTGCGACATCCAACATGTATCTGTTGAACAATCGTTGTATATCCAACAACAGCGATGCCACACTTGGTCGAAGAGCCAGTTGGGCCATGCATTAGAATACCGCAAAGACGAGATCTCAGACAGACATCCAACTATCTAAGTATGTCACTCAGAGGACGCATTTCCAGCACATAAAACTTCCGCGATTCACGCCACTAGGTCACTACTGGTCGATTATAGACCCCTTGAGGGAAATGGTCCTAAACTTTGGTAACTCTTTGAAGCGGTTTCTTGTCATTCGTCTTTCATCTTGTCAGCAACAAAACCAGTACTCTGTTCTCCATAGTGTCACAAGAGTACTCGTGCTGGATAATCGGGAGAACTAATAATATGGGAAAAACTCTTCAGTTTACTCCCCGACCGAGTATGGGGTCGTTCACTGACAGTTCCGGTTCGCACCGCATTATCACCGGACGCTGTGGACTGTAAACCCAACGTCAAAACAGTAGGCTTGCCCAAAAGAAGATGGTCCCTAAGGACGTCGGTGTACCACTGAGCCAGAAAGTCGCTAAAACACAAATTCACATACTTCCTATTCACTATAAACTACTGGCGCGTTGTCGATAGACCGTAATAGCTCAGTTCCATTCCCAATACTTGATGAAGGCTGCAATGAGTTCTATGAGAAATATAAAAGAATCAGCTATATCAGTCCTGAGTCGCTTCAGCAAAGCAAAAGATCCAAGGGTAGTATGAAATGGAACTAGATTTGGAAAATGATTGATACGAGTAAGAGGTTGCATGGGTCAAATGTGCACTCTAATTAGGGTCCTTATACACAGCCCCACATTCACGCACCATAACGTGGATCGTCGACTTACAAGCCTCTCTAGATTGTCGAACGGACAGCTACAAACGACGACACTTACGGATCAAATTCTGAGCTGCCACACCAACTATCCGAATTGTGAAAGCCGAATTCGATCATTCTTCAAGCGCATCGAGACATGCTGAAAAACTACAGAATCCAAGATTACAGGATAAAAACGCCTGTACAAATTTCCATAGAGAAGTAGATACCCAAGGAATGTCACCTCACTCAGGAAGCTAAATACGACTAAAACAACAGCACAAAGTGGAAGCAAACTACTCACACTCCCACATATCAAGAACATCTCTGAAATTGCGGCAAGGCTCCTACGAAGGCACAGTTTGACAGTCACCTACAAACCTACGAACACCTGGCGGAAGACACTGTTGAAACCAAAAAAGGTGAAATTGGATCCAATGATGAAGAGCAATGCCATATGCAGGATCCAATGCAAGGACTGCAACAAACGATGCATGGGACAAACGGGAAGGAAGATCTCGATTAGAATACAGGAACATAAAACCCCAGCTAAAAAACACGATCAATTTCCTCTCATCTTCGTGCGCAAAGGAGACAAGGTTGACTGGAGCGGCGAACGCATATTGGCTGAAGCAAGATCAAAGAGAGAACGCGAATTTGTCAAAGCGTGGTACTGCACCGAAGAAGCTATCAACAAATATACCGAAATAGATCCCATTTATCAACCACTAAGAGCAGGGGAACGCCAGAACTACAAAGCTCTAACCTGCTCAAGAAACCAGACGAGAAACTCATAGAAGACATAGGAAAGCTCGATTTAAACGGACACATCAATCTGATTGGAGGTGCCCAGCCAATAGAATAGTGTACCAAATCAACCAGCGGTTGCAAGGACACCAGCTATCACAGCGGATAAAATAGGGCGATACAACTAACCAACCATCTCGAGAAGATCAGACCGCAAGGCAAAGTAAAATTGTAAAGGGACCAATCAAAGCAAAGATAGAAACGACTAAAATAGGATAACAACTGGCTTAAAGAAACGCAGACCTAAACACAGCAAAGAACACGAATGGACCAATAAATTTATGCAAACGCTGTTTCTTAATTAGCCAGTTACTTTAGAGGTAACAGATAATCTTCAAATGCCATATAAACGCACGCAGGCAGAGTGTCTACCCAAATGCGCATTGATGATATCCTCTCGTTTGGTGACGATACGTCTGCAAGTCAATTTCCAAGCTCGGCTTACAGATAAGCAGCCACCTGATCAACAACCAACTCACACTTTCCGTGATTTCGCTGGGCAAATGCTTTTTAAATCCGCCATACACTCGTGTCACCATCCTATATACCCCATAGACCAATGTCTTCGCTCAACAAACCCAAACCAGTGGCCTTCCTCTATTCCAACACCAGGTAGGTTTTCGAATGGCCACACGAATATATGACCACTGCTGAAGTGGTTTTGGGTTCCAAACATGATTACCATATTTTCCCTTAGACCCGTACGTTCAGAAATGGTCGCTGCTAGCTATTATTTTGACGTCTTTTTGTAGCCTTCAATTTGTTTACCTATAAAGGAAATAATCCTTTATGAGAGTCGTAGATGTCCTAGAGATACAGTCATTTGGCAAACATTTAGGATTGTTTAACAACAAGTGGAGCTTGAAGAAGCTGCCACGTATGTCACTGGTAGTAAACCTCAGCAGCGCGCAAACCCAATTTGGAATCCTGCGAAGGTTTGTTGATGTCGGCTGCCACCCCTGTTTTTACTCCACTCACACAACGGATTACGACATCTTGTGTTTATGATGTTTCGGACAATCATAGCACAATTTCGTGAACTAGGACGTTGAAATACCAGGGTCCAAATCAGGCTTGGTGGGGCTGTGAAAATCGTCCCGAGGAAATGACTTGACTGACTTCTTTTCATGGTCCCATTTGGCTTGGCCTTTGTACTCACTTACTGAGTTTAAAATTGACAACTGTTTCAAGAAAACTTGTATCAACAGGTTCTTTATCACTGCTACACAGAACTGATATTCTAAGGTGTTTGCATTCATCGTCTTTATGATGACGACACGAGCCCACACGGACCAGTTGAGCTTTATCTCGTGTTCGTTTCCACTGTTTCGAACAGGGAATGTACTCTGTGTGACAGACAAGATAGTTTTGAAGCGTCCTTTATCGGAACCCAGAAATCACATAACTTGCGACTTATAGTTAAGGGATTCCTATGTTATGGTCCCCGGGATGGGGATTCGGGAATATATTGGTGTGAATTCAGCACGTCTTACGCTAATAAACTATCCTGTGAACCTTCCAAAGTGGCAGATTAACTATGCATTTGCCACAGAATCTTATTTTAAAATAAGACAGAAACTAGCATACCGCCGATGGTGTAAGAAACAGAACATTGCTTTAGAAAACACATTGTTTGACCTCGCACCGTCAAGGCACATTCACATCTTGCGGTTTGTCAGAGTTTACAAATCAATTCACTAAGTCAGAATGTGACCATTCATTGGCAGTTTGGCAACCAGGTCAGCATGCCATACTCGATTGAACTCCTTTCATGTATCGAAGCGCATCAATTCATTGTCGGCAAAGCAGTCCATTACGTGAGACCAGATAAGCCCAAAGACCAAGAACAGGTCATCTCTTAGACCAATGTATCTTAAACCTGCAACGTGGGTGGCTCATGAGTGCGCTGATTTTCATGTCGCCTAGGTGATTTTCGTGTACCGTGTGAAGCATACCATCCGAGAAACAACTCAAGAAGTTTGCTCTGAAACCACGACAAAACTTCCAGTGAACGTAATTGGAATAAAGCATTATTTGCGTATATTATCCAATCCATGGAGTACTCCAAATAAAAAAAATCGGGTTTGAAGGACTGTGAAAAATGTGGTACAACTTTTAGTGTCATGCAAACATGGGCGTTTATCATTATGGACGCCAACTTAAATGTCAATCCAGTTCTAATTTTTCTAAGATGAACATACCTCGGAAGATTAGTTAACTGTTGACTAATCCGCAATTAAGAAATTCAAGATGTGATCTTCCTAGACACTCCACGGACAAAGGTCTGCAAGTGCCTAGTATAGCGCTTATCGAGCGAAATTTTCCCCTCATGTACTATACATAGAATAAGCTGTTGGTGGTTTTTCAGCTTCTCAAAGCGTGTAATCTCGTTATCAAACTGTGCCCAAGCTAAAGCTGTGAAATTTGATCAGAGTTTTTGTGCATTCGGTTGCATTGAAAAAATCATTGACGACCCAGGAAACTTGGGACATGGACGGATTCAGCGTTTGAAATCCCACGGAAGCCACAATATGTACATGCAGGTAACAAAGCAACTAAGCGACGGAACACTAACTTAAATTGACGATTTGCCCATCAACGTTTAGTTCGAAGTTCAAACTCATGAAATTGTTAACTTATGGCAATCACAATGTAGCTAAATAGAAAGCATTCCTTTCGGCTGCTGGCGGATATTTTCGTAGGTAAGACTGCGACTAACCCGTTCCAGCCTGCATCTTTGAACTGCACTACTGCAACTGGTGCGCAGATTATATTTCTGCTGTTTTGGAGAATGGATCATGAGTAGAGCAGACACTACAAATTTAACTAAGCTATTCCGGCAATCAGGCTGACTTGTGGGCACTATTGAACCGTACTAATTTCCTAGTTGTAGCCCAACGAGGCCGCAGGGGTGGGTCTCCTGGACGATTTACGTTTGTAAACTGAACCTGACCTGAGTGAACATTGAATTTTACAGTCGTGGATATATAAAGTACACAAGAGAACCTAATTGATACTAACGGAAAAGGGAAAATCCACATAAGACCGTGATCAAATAAGGCTGTCATGTTCACTCGAACGAAAATTATTGACCGTGTTTAAAACTGACACCAAGGAAGGTCCAATATATCTTTCGTACTTCGAGAACATGTGCGCCTCGACACAATGAGTGCACATAGACAGTCGTCTTATCAATGGAGTGCTTTGAAACTGGACACTGACGTTAATTAATGAACAGCCAACGCTGTAGGAGCTCTTTCTTACTTTTGATTCGTAGGTCGAAATATGGTTCTCAAACTTAAGGGCCCAGCATCTACTGGCTTATTCAGTATGCTGCTGTCTGACAGCCAACTTTTGCAACTATGTTGGTAGTGCAGCTCAGCCAGGGAATTTTGCCCTAGATGGCTGTATGATTGATTTTCACTGTCTGTTTGTAGTGTCATTAAATATTCGGCCGATGATATTGTCAAGTAGATTTTATCACCGCAATTCCACTGGAAGTTTCCCGGAAAATGTCGAGTGCCAGGAGAATCCCTTCAAATTATTTTGCAGCATTTGTTGTGCCCGTTTTCCGAAGTCCCCCAAACTCTCCAGATTTTTATCAAACGTTTTAGAATGCATACAAAAGCCTTCAACCATGCGCAGATTTCAAGTCTAGTCTCGCTGACTTACTGACAGCAGTGTTTACCATTGATGTGTTCGTGAAAATTTTAGATTATATTGTGAACAACTTGCACTAATTTTATGTTAAAATTTAACCGCCTTCAGAGAGGCAGAAATTTTTTGTTCTGTGAATTTTTGCAAATCTCTAGCAATGCTTTTAATTCGTGAGGCCTTTGAATACTTCATGCAGTTGCGTGAAGGCATCGGCGAGGATCGCTATGTAGTAAGACCTGAACTTTCCTGCAGTGTATTCCGTTCTTCCCCTAGTCATATGAATACCTGTTCGTTTTTTAATACTTCGTGGGGTGCACCTGAATTGTGCTTGTGTACGTTGTAAAAAGCATATTCGTCATAAAGGAAACTACTCACAGGGTTGCTGAGAACTCTTCGACGGCAACCCTATGAGTATTTTCCTTTATGAAAATATACTGCGATATCTCGAATATCGTACCAACTGAAACATGAGGAAGCCTTTGTGCAGCACATTCAGTTGAAGAATAGCATAAACGAGAGATTCAGCTGAGTTCCCCGTGAAAACCAAATTGATTTGAAAATGAGTGTATTTGGCATATTCTTCATGTTTTAAGTGTGGTTATTAGGTGAGGACCGTTTGGATATAAATACTGCGCAATAAGTTTATGCTACTTCAAAATCTCGAGTAGCTAAATGAACAGGTTGAATTTAGTAAACCAGGTTACGGTTCAAACTCGGTCCTGGTGTTGGTAATCCCAAGGTTTTCCTGTATGTTCATAGAGAAAACTGCTGTCTGTACAAAAAAAGTCATCATAAAAAAGTGCCAAGGTGACAGCTGCATAAAACTGAACATTTCGGCCGAACATTGCCGATTCTTTCGACATTGTTCAGCCACAGTCACGTGCTGGACACGTGCTCATGTTACAGTACAAGAAATGCACATTGTCCGTTTGTTCGAATACCTGACAAGGAACAAATATGTGCCAAACTTTTTCTCAGTGTTACTGCAGGTGGTAACGGTAGTGCTGGTGTACGGATACGGAGTATTTCTGGCGTAAAATTATTTGGTCCTCTATTCTATCAGCTTTTTGCAGCGCTGTTGTGTTCGTAGATTTACACTAGTTTCATTGTTCAGTGATTTCCATTGAGACATGCCTTGGCAAAATAAGATAATAAATCGATCAGCTCACTCACAATGTGAAATGGAAATTTCTTCTAAGTAGGCATGTAGAAAGAGACTGACTATCACGTTCATATTAGTGCTGCCTGCCCCATCACCTCCTGCGAAGTCAGGTAAGCTATAACTGTCAAAAACTGTGACGCGTGTGCAAGACCAGAAGCAAAATTTAGGACCCAATAATATTTCATTACTCACATTTATTCTGCCGAAATGATCATTACCAACTATTTTGAGCCATTCCTTTGCTAACAGGCACGATTCGGCCAGACAATTGGCCTCATTGTAAGAGCACCTGATCTAGTAATATTACACGTGATCAGACAGGTCTGATCTTGAGATATTTTCCCCTATTCGCGTTTCGGAATACAAACTTTTGCGAATTTCGGAGGTGTTTTTCCAACTATTTTACTACCGTCATGTTTTTTCAAACGTCTCAAATCCGACCATTGGTAGTACGCCAATGATTTGTGCAACACTAACAACGTTTTTTAAGGTTGGGCTTTTGCGTGTAATTTGTTCTGGATTGGTGTTTAGCTTACTGGACATCAGTGTGGTTATTTTATACCTTTCGCTCTTTTTGCGTTCTGTGCATAGCATGTACTAGTTAGTTATTTTTAATAACGTCGACCCATGTGAGCGGCTTTGACACCATTATGCCGATAGAACTACTTGACAGATGAACTTGTGTACCCCTGACCAATAACTGTGGCATTGCTCTGCAACAAAAGACTGGCTATAGAATGTCACGACGGATTAATTTGATAGGCTTCATTTCGGTATAAATTCTTTCACAAATCGGCTGAATCCGCAACCAGTTAATGTGATGGCTATGTTCGGAAACTTCCTGCGTCTAATCGTACTGCTAATTGTGTTCACTAATTTTGGTGAGTATCTGTAAAGTAGAGGCGTATTACAATTCAACCGTGAAAAATACTAGTGTTTGGTAGGCAAACAATCACAGGTGATATTGGAATAATTTGATACCTAATCACAAGTTAATAAATCACATCTATATACTTTCTAGACGGCATGTAACATCGCAACAGACTTTGTCTAGTAAACGGGGGATAGGCACGGTCACCCAATCTCAAGTGAAAAAATTTTGAATATATCTCTCTGCTTGCATGACTTTGTTAACCGTACGCTTAGAGCAACTCAAAATTACTTCTATCGCATATGGCAACCCTCATTGACGGTGTTCTTCGGTTCCTATCTCTCAATACTGTCAGACAATGAAGTTTGAGCAAAACGTTTGTTAGGCTGCGCTCACTACTCTAGAAGAAACCACAGACTATACTTATTGATATTTTACGGAGTGTTTCTTTTTGTTGATGGGTTTATCTGTTTGGTTAGGGCATCAACACGTATGGTAATGAGTAGAACTCTACTCCAAATGCCTGGGCACTTGGCAGATTGCACGTACGCTAGAACAATCTACCGAGATTGATTAATGGTGATTATTCTTTAGAGAGAATTTTATCGGTTTCCTTTGGAGCATGCCTCTTACTTGATGAAACGTACGGGAAAAATTAAGCTACGCAAAGTAGCCGTTACAAAGAATTTCTCAGGCTGTTGAGCCTCTCTGAGACTGACCATTATCGTCTAATTAGACCATAGCAAAACCTTTCATAAACTGACCGAATGAACAGGATTTCAGATTGCAAGCCTTTGTCTTAATGCTAAACGCTGAGCGAAAAAAATATTCATACCCGACCTAAGTTCTCCGATTATTGGTTAACCTATAAAAGATTATATATATATATATAAAAGATATATTTAGGTTGTTTTACTCATAAAAATCATTTTCCTGGGGCTGAGACTAGTAGTATCAGAATAGACCGGAAACCGAATTTTGAAGTGCCACAAATTTTGATGAGATAGACCCAGACAGGAACAGCTACTCTATAACTTTAATTCAAATGAAGTTATATACAATACCAATTGAATATATATGGTATGCATATGATTGGTTGAATGAGGCAACGGTCTTTTGTTCAACCCAGGCGCATGAAAGTCGAAAATTTGAATTTAGTTTTCCTAACGTTAGTAGTTCGCAGGGGTTCGTACTAGACATGAACAGCATACAAGCTTTACTCGATTGGACCCGAGTCTGACATAAAATTCGACATAAAATTCTGACATAAAATTCTAAACTATGCTGTGAGATCTTTTAAACATGTTTCATAGAGTTTGTTTCATATTGTATGTTTAAACGGGAGTTTGAAAATTTCCATGCTTTGAGGCTGAAACGTTACCTTCCGTTTCAACCGTATTCATAAGTGGGATAGGGTGAGTTCGTTCCATTATATCAACTGTCACTCAGAAATTTCTTATGGATCCCTGGGACAGATTACTGGGCAGTGACCAGGCAACTGGACACGGCATTTACGGATGTGCTGACGCGAATTTCGTAGCTGACTGGGAAGACATGTTCCCTATCATAACACAAGAAATGCTGTTGAGTATCCAATAGAAAACGAAGCTGACACTTTAGTTTTGTTGACGTCTTAAGTCCTCCGTCTTTTTAAAATTCTACCCACTAAAAACTTCGAACCATGAAAACATCATATCCCCTTTTTCAGTTACTCTATGAGATGACTTACGCCAAATATTCATTCTATAAAGCGTCCAATAAAGCATTTTTCTACCCCAACTACACATGTGATACGTTTTTACTCCTTTATTCTGTTTTCGTACCTGTTATAAATTACCTACCAATTCAAAACTCAAAACAAAGTTTTTCCTTGAGAATCATGAAAAAAGGGCAGAGAACTGAGCTGTCCAAGGCACACCAGATGTATTGCACAGTATGCCTCCGGATGTATGTTACAGAATAATATTAGCGAGATACATATAACAAAGCAGTTGACTCTACCATCTAGATGTCACAAGCAAACCCATCATCTAATGAGTGTCAGCGATATGACTGAGTTCTTCTAGTTATGTAGTCCGCATTTCTCGGCCGCTTGTGGGCGAACGTTCAGGTGTTCAAACTATCAGCTGAGTGCTTGTGGGTTCGAAACTCCATAGTTTCCTGACAGGTGCACTGCTGGTGATTCCCAATAATGATGAAACAGCTGTGCAATGCCCCTCGACTTTTCGGCAGAGACTGGCTCCACTTTCAGGGCGAAAACTCCATCAGAATTTCCGGCTCATATCTTCTGGTGGAAATGGATTTATCAGATTGCAGTGCCTCATCTTTCGTGGTCCCGTGTACCCGATGTGGAAGGTATCTGCTAGATCGGGGCAGTACCGATTTTAGAGTAGACCTACAGATGAAGCTGTTATCAAACGTCACACTGTCTCCAAAATTGAATCTGTCTTTTGGTGCTGTGCTGTTCTGTAGCCCACATCCGAATAGATACAGCAGTATACCCTCAGCCTACCATACAAGAACATATTTTCCTGTTCTACTTTCTGTCCGTTGACAATTAACTTACGCCGGGCACTCCAAAACCAGTATTGGCCCAAAACTTACTTGAGAAGAGATGCTTGTCGAGTTGCATCGGACAGTATTTGACCTTTTTTATGGACCAATGGAACCAGAACCGTCGAATCTTATCACTTTTCCGATCAATGCGTAATCTATTGTCTTTGCAATTTATTATTGCAAAATTGTTAAATGTTTGTCAGCCTATTAGCATTGTCTTAGTAGCAAGCCTATCAGATTGCGACAAAACAAATGTTCGATTATTTCACCCTGTTTTAGGCAAAATATTTCATGTCCATTCGTTTTTTTTCTCATTAAAAATCAGATTTTTGGTAGGCTTCAATATATCCTAAAAACAGAATAGCTGGGTTTCTTCATCCAAATCTACCTGTTGATAAATACTCCTCCTAATAGCCACCAACACAAACTGCATTAAGCACCGCATTACCAGTTAGTAAATACATTTTAACCCGGAGGTCGAAACCCTGTCCTAAGTAGTATAGGGACTTTGAATTGCCAGTCCGACTTCACTGCAGCAAGTGAAGTCACCACAGTCCGAATGGCTGAGAAGCCGACTTCTCCCATTTTTATGGATACACAAGCGTAAACTTTTGGATAACATTTGGACGCTTCTGTTGGATCATGGGATTGTGATTGCATTTTGAAGCTCCTTACCGTGCCGTTGATATTTTCAATAGGAGCGATACTGGTGTGTTGGTCTTCTCCAATACTCACTCTTTCCCCCCGTCCAAATCATTTATTTACTGCACAATTATAATTTAACGTCTAGTTGAACTTGACATTTTTGAATAGAAGCGTGTCATTATAAAATGTTCTTCAGTCCGGAATAAGCAGTACAGAAATTTTGGACTTTTGAGGATATATTAGCTGCACATGCGTGAAGAAATCCAGAAATAGGGATCCCTAGTCTCCTCACTACTTTTAATTTCGGGCGGTGCACTCAAACGCGATTATACTAGAAGCCAGTCAGTACCAGACTACATATGGAGAGGACCATATGCTTGCAGGATGAGTGGTACTGTGTCATATTTTAGTGAGTGTCAATCCCATTTCAGACCGGTCGCTTGAAGCTGGATATTGTGCCGTTAAAAGTTTGATTTGGATGGTTGCCTGCTCGAATCATGAGGTGTGTGGTGATAAAAAATCTTAAGTGGTAGAAACATTTTGTTTTGTTATTTAATCCAGTGGCACCAGCAAAGCGAGAACCAAAGGCGCTGTTGACAACTACCTCTACGGGCACGAAGTTTACCACAGTTTGCAGCAGTGGAGCCCAAGAAATAAATAATGACCGGTGTCTGGTAGTAACATACTGAACGGGCCACTGGTGAAAGCCTACTACTGGGCAGAATGCCACTTTGACCAAAAGACTTGGTAGGCCGGTGTAACACAATTCGAAGTTCTCAGATAACTTATTCTTACCTCCATCACATGACCTGACTGAACTATTTTGTTCATTGTTGTTCAGAGAGAACACAAGCTTTACCGCTGAATGTCGAAGAACCGGTCAAAGAGGATGAAAGTGTGGAAGCTGGTGAGTTTGTAGATTTGGTTTTAAAATGCAATGATCCCACTGACATCAAATTGTTTACCGCAGCCTCTTTACTTAAATCACTTGCCAGCACTTATTTACCAGGACGTTTGGATTGCTTGTTGTGTGTTGGACTGTTGTGTGATTTTATATAAGGGCAGACTTCTCGTCGTTCGCTTACAGTGTTCACCGCTATCTCCTTCTCAGCGGAAGCCCGAAATCAACCGAACGGCTGGCAAATGCCAGTCCCAAGGATACGTTCAACTACTTCAAGTCATCTAACGAGACCTGTACATTTGATACCCATATTTCATTGGGACAAGTGATTACGCGGCCATAAAAACATTGGCCAGTTTTCCGTATTGCTATGATAGCTTCAACAGACTTATTCCAATTTCCAGCCAACGGTGGTTGCAAAAAGACGCGCTGAGAAAACTGAATCACTAATAATATATAGGTGTATAGGAATAAATAGAAAACATGGTTTAAAGACCTTGCTATTTCCTAAAACAAAGGCAACTCAGCCGTTTTTGACGTAGTTTGCACTTTTATAATTTCAAATTCACTCTGAAAATAATTCGGTTTTTTGTTTCCCGAATCCTTCACAAACCCTTCAGTTAAAATTCGAAAATACTTGAAAACTGAACAAGTAACAGCTAACCTCCTCAGACTTAGTGCGTTGTCCAGAAATAAACCACCGAATACACTGGCCACTGAACCGATTCTCCCTGCAGGAGCTTATCCACGACAAAAAAAATGAAAATATCCGCCTGGAATTTTTACCTCTAATCGTATTTCTATTTGATATACTGTCTTTGTTTCCGATGACGTGTCTCTAGACCCTCATGATTACCTGGAAAGCAAACCACTGAATGTGCTTGAACGTGCAGTGTAGGCACTTCACAGGCCTCTGTTCTGCTGTTATTTACGTTGAGCGGAGGATACCCAGAAGATACACATATTTCAACTTCCACTTCTGCATGCTGTTTCACACTCGGTATTCGGTAAATCCGATTTGTAGGAGTGAACGGAGTTGTACTGTCAGATCAGGGTTGATACTACAATTTTTCGCTTACTTGACACACGAACGACGTAACATCAAAGTTACTTTTGATTATACTGGATTTTGCCAGAGCATGGTGTTGTTTTTATCTGTGTAGAGCAGTTTTGGGTCAAACAAACTACGATCACATTGGCTTCACGCTACCCGACTGAGCAACGCGTATCTTTGTCATTCAGCATTTATTACAAGGCGCGATCCGTCGTAGGCAGTAAAAGTTCCGTAATGTTTTGATCACTGGGAAAATACTGTCGTTTTTTGGTTTTCAGACGACCACTGTCATAGCTGAACAATTTGGGTGCATTCAAAACCCTATAGTGGGGATGGAATTTTGGTGAGATGCTTCCTCTTGTGTTTCTCCTCTATGCAGGGGGTTTGGGTCAAAGAAACTCGTCTTCGCACACGAGAAATTTCTCAAAATTAGTGTTTTCTGGAGAAAAAGGATAAGTGTATCCTCAAAATAAAGTTAAACGTTTTCTACCAACAACTTACGAAAGCAGTGAAAACTCACCAAAATTCTGTTTATTGTGGTTTCAAAAAGTGGTCGAAGTTTACATTTAGACTTGCCTAACTATGTTCAGGCGATACGACTAATGGTGAATTCTCTTTGACCACGTAACTAAGTTATGCATGACAATTTGTATCATTCATTTACGAGTATTGGTGTATAAAAACCAGAAACGCGTCCAACAGTGAATTCCTGCTTGAAGAACTACACATTTGAATTTACCATCGCCTTATGTCATTAACCTAGTTTCAGAACAGAATCTCATGCTCACGAAACAACTCTGAATTAGTCCACCAGCCAAAACTGATTGGTGAAAAGAATAGGAATAGGTCATTAGCGAAATACCCTCAGTAGGTAGGCGCAGTCACCAAGTTTCCGTCAACCTTATGTTCTACTTGAACTCAGATTGCACAAAATTAGCGAACCACACTCATTTGAATACCATTTTGGATTTGACGGGAGACTCAACCAGCTGAATCTCCCTCTTATAATGTATTACGTCTATACATGTATCGCGATATATCAAATATCAGAACAACTGAAACATGAGGCAGCCTTATTCAGCATATTCAGTTGTTTAAATACAGCGTAAACGGAAAATTCAGCTGGGTTCCAGGTGAGTCTCCCGTCAAAACCAAACTGGTATGCAAATGAGTGTATTTCACTAATTTCATGCAACTAGGGCTCAAGTAGAAAATAAAGTTGACGGAAACTCGGGGACTGCGTCTACCTGATGAGACACAAGAAGGGCAAAACCAGTCGTCTACTGTCGAAGCGTTTTCAGCAACCTTATGAGTAGCGTATTGGGACTAAGTCATCTTTGTCTTGAGCTGCGATCCTTGTTTGTAGAAACAATAGAGGCTAAATGATGGTTAGATTGTGGCTTCCAACACAGCACAAAAGAATGGCCCAGCGTTTTTCATCCTTGGCTCATTTAGTTCATATTGTTTTCTAACACACGGTAGCCATGTTCAACCTATCCAAATTCAAGAGACTATGTTTGCTGGCATTGTTCCAGGCACAGGGTATAAAGCAAATGCGTTTAAAAATCATCCCCTATCCCATGATCTGACGTTCGTGGTGCAGTTTCAAAACTGCTTCAAAGCTGTGCATTTCGTGAGAAATCTGTGAGACAGCGTTAGAGAAGCGTGTCCGCTCAACTTCAGTAAGTTTCAGTATTATTTGGAAGCTAGAACATAATATCTGATCTCTCATAACCTCAAAGGTGCCTCCATCTATCATGATGCTTCTATTTACATTACCTAATTTTTCGTAGATGGTGGGTACAATGGAGAAGGAAGGAAGTAAACGGATGACTAAGGTGAATAATTTGTCCGTAAAAATTACAAGCCACAAAAAGTGTGAATAAAGTAGGTGTCCAAACCTCTCACAAATATTCTGGACCTAGAGTTTACAAACCACGAACAGAGTAATGCATGCATCTGAAGTACTGTTATTTTGTATAAGTTAAACGAAGGCGTACATTCATCTATATGAAACAATTTTGGCGACGAGCAAACTGGTCACTTTCAAATGGTTCTGAACCACGTAAAACGGATTTCGGGTTTAAAACAATGACAAAATACTCGGTGGGCTTTTTCGCCTTTCTTTAAAATAATCTTCATGGCGTGTGATATAATGAATCCATTGCTTCGAATGCACAGCGTCCTACTGAATTATTGTGAGGTTTCACAAGTTTATCGATCGGCCTGCTTGCAATTCAATGACTGCTGAGTGTCGTGGGGGTTTGCTTGTTAGATCACTTTGTCTGCGTATTTTGATACATGCCGATATTGCTCGCATCAACCCTTGACGGTTCGTTACTTCTTGTCGACCGAGTGCTGTAGATTATGGCTAATCCAGTTAATGACAATATGCGTTTTAGATTTTTCCGATATTTTTCTAAGCACCATTCATCTGAGTTTTCGTCATCACCTGGATATGATACACAGTGACACTGTAGGCTCCAACCGTGCATCTATATTTTTCCATAGCACTACACACTCAGCCCTCCAGCTTCTCAGTATTAATATCCGCATTCCGAAATGTGTTTCAAAAGTGCGTCAAAGTATGAAATCCCATGTCAGGAAATCTAACGTAGCGTTTCAAGTGTAAGCAGTTTTACAAATGAGATGTAACCTTGTTTTCCAATAACGGTATCAAGGTTTTCACCTGGGTCTCTGGTTTGATATCATCAAGACTGCTTAGACTGGGATAACCAACTACTTTATTCTGCGTGCAGTATAAAATACTTTTCAGCATAATTGACCGAACAACGCTTAACTTACTGTTACTGAAATGTATATGTAAACGAAACAAGTATGGATATTATTGCTCGTCATCTGCAAAATGCTCTAATTTGTTAGCGGGGTAACTTGTTGTCCTAGCTAGGTATAAACTGATATCTACTATGGTCTTCTCCAGGCTATAGTATACCGAAATCGGCATACGATCAAACACTACGGTCGATACGTTTTTTTCTTAACATCCTCTGATCAAGGAATTATCCCTGTGATTCTCACCCACGCGTAACCGATTTGTTTATTTCGTGTGGTAACAAGTCTCCATAGTTATTGGTCCATATCCCAAAATATTCCCAGTGAATTACTTTTAAGCTCAACAAGGCGGTAATGAGGAACTGGAGGAAGAGGAAGGAGCGGGAGATCTGTTGAGTGAGTGAAGTAAATGGAATAAATGAATCCATAGCAATATCGCGGATCTCATAGGATTTCATAGTCAAAACAGACAGGACCTAAAATCTGCACATGCGTGCAGCATTCAGATCGATATTTTTGGCGGAGTTTAAATTTTTCTTCACCTGCTGAATTTCCCACAAACATTCTGGCGGCTGCTGGGTGCCCGTCATCTTTAGGAATTCTCTACAATAGGAATTTTACTTTTTTTCCCGTAGAAGATATTACGTGCCCATAAATCCACTTGTAATAGATGTCACAAGTGGCATCAAGTGTCCCAAATGGGTATATCTGGGATTTGAGATTCGTCCCTCACAACATCCCAGACACGTGTAGTGTTTCACAACATCAGTGTTACTCTCTGAATTTTCAGAAGCATTTTCAAAGTCTTCATGTCCTGCAGCATGAATTTTCATTATGTGGATTTGATGCACATGTCAATGAACTGAAAGCCCTCGGCCAGCTTTTCTCTTATTGCTTTTGCTTCCTGCCCCTCTTCAAAAGAGAGAACAATGTCGTCTGCATTTTCCAGGTCGACAAGAGTCTCGCCGGGAATGATCTAAACTTCAGAATTTTGGAGTCTTTCCAGTGTTCGCCTCACTTTCCCATCAACAAAGAAACTAAACAAAAGTGGAGAGAAAGAGTGCATACTTGTTGGACATTGCTGGACTTATCCCATTTGGTTGAGGAAGTGCTTTTCGGTTGGATAGAGACTAAAGTTAGACAGGCATCGACTGATGATTTCAGATCCGTCTCCAAATTGAATCAGTGGAACTTCATCGAGACCAGAAACTACGTAATACCGGATGAAACAAAGGTGTTTGCATGTTTCCGAAGCCGTCGTGAGTACCAACTTTATGGTCCAGGGCTGCGTTTTGCCTCGGGAATCGGACTGAGCAACTGCAGGTGGCCAGTTTAATTGGTCTCGAAAGTGCGCAGCTAAGTGACTCGAACCTTTTTTTGGAGTTAAATTAGTCATTGTTATCAGCGATAATTTCGTTTACCGGAGACCCAGTTAGATTTGTTGCGCATTTCATCTGGATCACTCTGTACACATTCCCATAGTTTCTCGCTTCCACCACCTTAGCTTCCTAAATCCACCAATTTCCTCAGACCACGAAAATACTATCTTTACTTGACGTCCGAAAATTCGTCGAGTTATATTTTACTCTCGATTGAACTTCGAGCAATGTTGATGTTTTTGGAGATCCAGTGCTTGGATCTGTTTGGCTGCACCACTTCACGAACGAAACAATCCGAATCTTACGAGATTGTGGATAGTACTTTGCAGTAAGAGTTAGGATCAGAGAACGTATTTTTTGGAAAGGCCTATTCAGATCAGCACCCATGACCTTCTAAATGGCCAGGTGAGGTATACATGTCTTAAGCCTCTCTGAAAAGCGCAAGGAGAAGCAGCAAAAAACAAACACGTGATCTGAATACACGAAAGTGTTTCAAAACAAGCAGCGGTCAGTAGTTGACTCACGTCACCTATAGCTAATGGTGATGTGGTCTATTTGTTGAGGTTGGCTCGCATGCGGGAGTGGAGCGCCATATGACCAAGAGGCTCCGGGTGATTCGGCAGTTAGTGCTTCAAAGACAGTTTGGGGTCAGCACACAAATGTAGCAGACATTCGACATTGTCCGTGCTTCTTGATACCAGTACAAGAGGACCACACAATTAAGCCCCAGCAGCGCTAAGTCCACCTACATGGACATTCATATTCCCGGGAACCACAATATCTGGGCTCTTGGCCCACCACAAAAAGCTACTTAAAACGTCATGAAAGCTGTCTCTCAGTGTATCAGAGCTATAGCTTCTTGTGGCGTGAGAAGACACAATGAACAGGTGGTGATTATTGGCGAGTTTATGAGTTACTGTCGGAAGCACTACCAAACGAAGGGCACAGAAATAACTATCAACGGGCAATTACTCAGCTAGATACTCTTCAGCTCCTTGGTTCAGGACAATGCGAAGCCAAGCAGAACCACTCACAGCAGCTTCTGGATCGCTAAAGTTACGCAACCAGAGGCGACAGGAAACCGATGGGGCGGTCAGTTCAACAACCGTACTTGGATCTTGAGTCCTCGTTTTACACAGACAGCACACAATAGAAGAAAGCAACTCCAAGGTACATGAAAGAGCAGTCTGTTGTCCGGCTAGTTTTAGGGTGCAAACATTAAAGGTTGTCAGATGAACTGAGAGGCGGCGTTTGAAGAATCACTTTGAAGTGTCTACGGTAGTGATTATTGTAGCCTACAGCGGTGAGCATCAAGGGATCTCTCAGGTCCTCTGAAGTGGTCTATGGGGGTGTTCCTGGCAAGGGGTTGAGAGGCGAAGAACGAATGTGTTAAATTGATAGAACGGAAACCTCAGCAGTAGCCCACGTTCGCTTCCTTGCTCTACTGTAGGCGGTAAGCAAGGCGAACCGGTCGATGGCACCACGCAACGACCGATATGGCATGAGCTTATTTCCAAGTGTGGAATTTATGGTTTCACGTGGGCTGGAATACTGCCACCAAGACCTAGACAGGAGGACGATTAAGGTCCTAAACCAAGGCCTTCGGCTGAAAAACTTAATCGCAATACGGCGGCGGTTGGTTTAACACCATTATGGCTACCTCTATTTTTAAGAAGTAGGTCGCTCCATGTGTTCCAACCCCAAAACCGGAGGGTAGGAGACTGTTATTCAGACCCCTACACATTGACCAACCTGGTATGAGAATGTCTTTGCGGGTCGAACGTACACACTGTCTTATAGAGGTGGACAAACCGTCACACCGCGGTAAGTTCCAGTCCCTTCATGACCCATATTCGACAGCATTATACGTTCATTTGATTGCTGAATTATTTTGAGGTGGTGAAGAGATGGTGCGCTTTTTGGCGAGGCCAACTTTTGTATGCAGAACATATATATTCCTACTCTGCTTACATTTGTCAACCTGAATGGCCGACTAGAGGCGATTATTTCATTTACTCTTGATTTCTGTAATAACCGTTGGTTGAATAAACCATTTTTGTCAGCTTCTACATGACGATAGCGAGATTTTGTTGTTGTTAATAGCCGCTAAACAAGGGTATGTCTTGGTCTATGTCGGTTGTGTGCGTGAGCGTAGTGGGCACAGTTAAAGCTCCACCTTTTTGTGACGGCTGGCTGCGTGAAAATCTTAAGCTTGACCACAGTGATAACGTGACGAAAGTCTTAACGGTCGCTTTAATTTGAATCATAGGTTACTGATAGGAAGTTAGCTTCCATGTCGGTCTGTTTGGTAACCCGTCGTCCGAAACATATTCAGAAATGAAGACAGCAGATTTTCTATGGACGTTGCGAATCCATGGTACAGGCCGGTCAGTTAACGTGGACACTAAACGTCACTACAAACACGCGGCATCGCTGGGAGTGCAAAGCGGGCTGTACGAAACTATCGCGGAATTGTTCCGCTGATCGGTCACCTCGGGCTCAATACACGATACGTAGGAGAGTGCGGCTTGACGTGCAGCAGCACCTCAATGTGCCATCAAAAACGCTCGATGAAATCAAAGTGCCCGACTGACAACAGCTTCGCCTTTTTGTTCGGTTCGCAATGTCCGTAAGGCTGCTAATGAGATCATCATCAGTTTGACTAGCGATTGGTGTAAGCGTAAACATGTGCAAGGTCTTGTCAAGGAGAGTAACGTAGTTGCTCCCAAAGTGACGGTTGACATAGTGGGGTACAGCTGACAGGACGACTGTTACTCCGGCACAAAGTTCATTACGGCAAAACCTGGTACTGCTGAAGGTATCCCTATCACTAATGAAAAAATGCAGGTAATCCAATAAAGTGAAAGCCTTAAACATGGTACAGTATTACAGACTTGAGTGTACTCAAGCATGATGAAGAGGATCGCCAAAACAGACACGAATAAAAGCAGGCTTTGATCACCCCAAATAGTTCAATGCAGTGGGTTTTGACATTTTCCTCAGAAAAGTATGCAGATTTTGGAACCATCAACATACAAATGAACATCCCTTAAGTGATTGTAGAGAGTAAGACGGAGAGTTCATTTTGCATTCATCAACGAGAGGAAATACTCCCACTGAGGGGATAGTCTGGTATGCTTTCACATATTTTTTGGGAGGATTGTGGTACAGGACGGTGATAATACAAAGCAGATGTACAAAACATTGTGATAAGGCAACACCTGAAGCCTTAATTGGAGCAGACCAAGTTGTATAAAGTTTTGAGGAACACATGAAATTCCAGCAAGATTATGTACGAAAGGGAATGTTCTCGGCTAATGTGCAATCTCAGAATACTTTTAACAATCAAACTTGTCAACGCTGGATATTCGTTTATTCAATCATCCTCTATAGTTACACCGTATCCTGCCAATACTCCTTGCGTCCCAGCGCAGAGGAAACCACTTGGTCTCAGGTGGAAACGCACTTTAATACCAGCGGTTGACGTCTCTACCAATTACTTTATCATCCGGAAATGTCACTAACGTTTATGGATTCGACATTCCCGAAAAAGAACCATTGTTGAAAGCGTAATATTGATGCATAATGTAGATGCAAAGCTTTTACTCACGATTTTTCTATTAGCCAATATCTACCATTTTCTTGTGGTACCCCACCATCACAACATTATTTTTCAGTTTTGGTTCCTGCACCAGGCTAGCTAGCTGGCACAAAATGCACTATTTTGACCCAAAGGATAGGCTACGGCGATAGAAAATGTACATATTGTTGATTCGCTACTTGCCTCGCTTCCACATGTTTAAGTTTATTGGGTGTTTGAGCAGATGTCATGGTTGGAGTAAGTAGGTTCGGCACAATCTGCCGTCTGTCTGAAAATATTCCAACTTTTTGATATCCGTGGACCGTATTCCAGTGAGTTGTTAGACTGACTAGTTCACTCAAGGTCAATGCATTGCGTCCTGTCAGTATACGCTGCGGCAGACGGTAGCCCCGAGGCACAGAATGACAGCTTCTATCGAGATCTGTCTCCGTTTCTCCGGTCAGCTAGAAGTGCAGTTATTCTTGTTCTGGCAAATAGTATGAGTACTCAGGTCGGCCACATAAGTCTCCATGGAGCCCATCGTAGCAGCCGATTTGGAGTTGACACCCACCGCACGGTTAATGGGGAACGACTTCTTCGACTGCGCTGAACAATATTTGATTCCAGCCGGCATAAACTTTCAGCGCAATCGCTCACACCGTGTGACTCGGAGGCCAGAAAATGCAAAGCACCCGTGGACTCATTTGGACCATGTGGCAGTGAGTTACAGGTGGAGAGATTCCCTATACAAAATTCGCGTCCATTTGCAGTACACCAGTGGACTCCGATCAAGACATCGTTCTGGCACGCGTAACCATTTACCTTCCGCCAGGAACACACCGGTTGATGCAATGCTATCCAGTTCATCAGATGCAAAATTTCCCCATAGCTCAACAATATCTATTAGAGTTGACTGAGAGGCCTCCTCCAGCCATGCTAAAAGCCTTTGATACAGTCGACCAGAAATTAATCGTACGCACAAGTGAACACTGGATCTCGTCACGATCGGCAGCTCTGATTGTAGTCAGAAAAAACATATATAAGAAACAAGTGATAATTACGCCATCCACAGATCACTCGAACGCCGAATAATGAAGAGTCTGAGGATTGACAGAGAGCGCTGGTGGGTTGAAAATCTCGTGAAATGGAGGAGGCGTTTGCAGTAAGGAACACTAATAATCTATCCCAGTCAACCTGATCAAACGGTTTGAAGAGGGTGGATGTTAGCGAAAAGATTTTCAAGGACAGAATCACAATCCATCCGCAGAAATGTCAACTTGAACAACGGGCTGAACACTAGCGAAATACACTCACTTACATATCAGTTTGGTTTTGACGGGAGACTCACCTGAAACCCATCTGAATCTCTCGTTTATACGTATATATATATATATATGTATATATGTATATATATACGTAGCGCGACACCTCAAATATCGTACCAACTGAAACATGAGGCGGCCTGATTCAGCACATTCAGTTGCTTAACTATATTGCAAACGAATGCTTCAGCTGGGTTCTAGGTGAGTCTCCCGTTAACAACAAATTGTTATGCAAATGAGTGTATTTCGCTGATTTCGTGCAATTTGGGTTCAAGTAGAACAGGTAATGGAACTGCCCTATTCCTTCCGATTAACTGATCAGACCTTTTGGAAATGCAAACTATTTCAAATGACATGAACAATTCTGCTATACAGTTTGTTACGCGCTTCGCACCCGTAAAGTGTAAAGTGATGCTGGAAGATTTGGTGGGATCAAAGCCAAACATCATGCTCGCAGGTGCAGTGATCGATGTAGTAGATAAGTTGGTTTAACTGGGTAGTTGCATATATCCCGACTGGCTGGCGAATTCACTTCCCGTATTTGGAAGGCCACGGCAACGTTTACTAAAATACGACATTTGTGGCACCAACGTGACACCAGCTTGACCGTAAATGTCAGCGCGTACAAGGCAGCGGTGCGATCTGCTCTAATTCGTGGATCAGAGACGTGTCTGCTGAGTGCGGAAGACCTCCAACTTCTTTCTGTGTCTGAACATCTATGTCTCCGAAGTATTGTGCGAATCTGTTTGGAATACCGGATGAATAACGCTGAGGTACACCTGGTGGTTTTCGGGAGAGTTCATCCCCCCATAGATCAGCTGGTTACACTCTAAAGTTTACCCTGGCTAGGCCAAGTACACCCTATGGCAGAGGAACGTTTGCCTCGTAGAGCCCTCTTCACCCAGCCTTGTGCCGAATGGAGATGACCCAGGGGTGATCAGTTTGTCAACTAACAAGAAAGCATGAAAAACCTGACCAGTCAACTCAGTCGCGTTGGTAACTGCCGTCTCTCCGGATGGGGATCGCGGGGCAAGACACATCAATGATTAGTGGCCCTGACGGATTCTGCTGCCACTTGTATCAAAGCTATTGCCTTCACTGCGTAGCTGTCAATGCGTGCCATACCGAATAAACAGAACCGTTCGACGACAATGAATTGATTGAGTGATCGCCTCCAACGCGCAGCTCTCATTCTTTTATCCCCCTCATCCTAAGTGGACGAAGCTGTTGCAGGTGGAACCACTGCATTTCGAAGCACTGTTTGTGGGCTGAAAAATTGAACTTAACTTAACGGAGGATATGTGCGTTGTCCAGGGAAGAAATTCAATATCTCCCGCAGCTGTCTCTTTGGAGAGGTATTATATTTGCAAGTGAAAAGATAATCAGTCGAGCTACAATAATGCTATTGTGGAATGAAACTTCTGGGAAACAAAATGAGTCGAATATTTGTGTGCATCACCTGACATTAGTAGATTATATTATACATGTACCACTCTTG
>SJOL01000181.1:0-37502 GCA_004794785.1 Opisthorchis felineus
GTTTTCTCAATAATCGGATTTGGAAATATTTTGGAAGATGTACATAAACAGTAATTATGTTGTCATTGTTCGTGCAAACTCCTAGTTGAGAAGCCTTTGGAGACTGACACAGAGAAAAGTTTCCCATTTTGCAGCAAGCGTCCCTTCCGGCAAAGCCAGGAAATTCGTCGCTGATAGTAAGTTTGGTGGATTTTTCTATGACAGCCAGCACGCGCCGGATCGGGTGCATTCCAAGGTTTTATCCTCATCGGCATGCCGATAATTATTTGGCCTGCAGGCATAACGAGCGGGCAGTACATTAGGGTGCCCATCACTTTGTAGTTTTGGAATGAGTTCAGCGGGACGAGAGGGTCTTTTGGGTGCGTGTAACACGATTGTTCGGAGAATCGTGGAGGCCAGGTGAACTACGAGCAAACCATCAAACTGGGCGTGGCGGTTGTGGTAATCGCAACGTCATACTTGGATCCCTGGACAGCCCCGAACGTGAACAACTTGAGTGAGTCAGTTGGGGTTGTCAGGGCATTTAAGACTGGCTTGGGAATCGTGACGGATAAAGACCAGCATGGACCAAGGATATTCTTGTGTCCACGAGGGCGTAGTGTGGTTCGTTTCTGCCATCCAAACAAGGCAGTAAGACAGCCGTGTGTAGAATGGGGACTCAAAATTAGGAACAATTTCAAAAAGGTCTGCTAGAGGGCAGTACGGTTAGACTGCGGCCCGAAATAGCAGGCAGCTAAAGGTGATTACAGTTTGTAACTTGTGTAGTGGGGTCACACTGCCAAATTCTAAGAATTCAGATGGCGATATCAGGGAATGATGGTATGCGGCCGATGCGAACGGGTGTGACCATATGTGAATATGAAGGACGTGCATCAGCTAAGTGGTGCTTCACTAAATTCATAGCTAGTTGTGTAGTTGCCCACGAAGCTGGGAAGGGGTGTGAGTAGATGGCTACCAAAACCATGATTGAAGCACACGTGGCCTCGCAGTTAGCTCGTGTAAAAGGGGTTGGTTAGCTGGCAAGCAATTGAAATGGTAGGATTGTGTATCGGAGATTGCTAAGGCTGTGGAGGAAGACAAGTTAGACGTTAGAGGCTACGGTGAATAGCAGCACATCAACTGGCGGTATGGATGGCTTTCTGATATTACTTGCCTCGCGGAAAAAGGTGCTACCTGATCCTGAAAGTTGGGTGAGCCTATACAAGTCCGTAGTTCGAAGAACGCAGGGACAAGAGATAGGAGAAAAACGTGAGGTGCATGGTCGTTTTCTATGTCTGGTGGATGAGATGACCTCAGCGGGGAGAATTGCAGCCATATCTTCACAATGTAGTCATGATGGTTTAACCTCCGGCATCCCGAGTCGGCGGTGAGCCCCTAAAGTGCTTGTTTCTACCACGTTTACTGTTCTGCAACTTTCATACTTAAGCATTTTGGCGTGGGTTCGTGAAACCACTATAGGAAGCAAGGAATATCTGCAGCCGAGATCACTGGGAAAGAAACGATCCTTAAAAACCCTAATTGCAAACAGTTGCCTGGGGTGCCCTGGCCAGGTACGAAAGTCTCTGTCGATTTGGCAAAGGAGAACGTATGTGATACATTTTTTCCGTGTGAATTATCTACAAGATCTGGTCAAACTGATCCCTTCTGGAGTCTCTATTGGGCGACAATCGGATACCGTTTTCTGATAACTCGGGACTTCGAAGGCCACACATCAAATACCGTCTATGCTGCAGAATGCACCACTTTTATTTCTACCCCTTAAAATTTACAGCTCTTACAAGACCAGTCCATTGATTCAGTGCGCCTTTTCAAATCAGTGGGGGTGAATCCTAAGCATGAAGTTTTCCGAGATTGAAGTCTGCTCTGAAGCCCCGGGGAGTGCACAAGATGGATATGAATACTCCAAGTGCTTTTGGACATGATCCCTCCATACTGCATCACTTCGAAATGGCCAACGAGAACCTAACACGCACGCCCTCTGCCAATGGGCACGTAATATAATATTGTACTTTCATTCGAAGTTCACAAATAGACTAGGTTTTGCAGGATGCATACTGAACAAGTGATAGTCTCTCATGGAAGTAATCTTAATTTAGGTGAATTTAGTGTGCTGAGAGTTGCCCCAGCCAGTGCTACAATTCATATGTCCATACTAAAGAAAAAACTTGCGCTTAATGAGCGTTTGTTAGCTCATTCCATTTTGACTCGGCTACACTACAAATACCAACAAAATTGAATTGTGGCCTGTTTTCTTTTATCTTCCTTAGTTGTTTCAAAGGACAGAACATTAGGCACTATTGAGCATTTTGGCAATTTCAACTGGTTCGGCGGTCGGAGCTACCTGGGTGAAATTAGATTTTCACTTAACCGGCTCAGCTCCATACAGTGACTCGCTATCATGGACCCTGCCCTAATCATACGCCTTGGAAGTTCCCCCCATTTGCCACCGTACGTTGGAGATGTCAGCTTTTCGTTTGCAGTATAGGACATTAATGTGCCAACTTAAAGGCTGACTGCTGACGTGTAATGCTGGATTTAGGGTATGAAGTTGTGACCACACCTATTGAGATGCTGTTAGACTATTATGCAATGTAAGTGCGATTCACGAATCTACATTGATGAGCTCGTCAAATCGGAAAAAGGTGCGCGCAAAATTCCAGAACTTTTGTGAGTCCTTTCAGAGTTAGGTTTACCTCATTTTGCTCGATGTTTTGCAATATTGGTCATCTTCAAGAAATACAAATTTCTTGTTCTGTATATTCCATTAGATGAGCGCCGATACACCAATTGACTACAACGTGCAATCTAATGAAGGGGCACTACCGCATGCGGCTACAGAATTCTCTGGCTTCGACTTGCGCCACCGGTTCTGCCTTTACCAGCACTAGACAAAGAAAAAAGACAAACGAAAACCGCGACATGCACTCCCATCTGGTGGCGCGATTTTGCGTCTTGTTGATCTCATGCGAGACGGGCTGGAGGTGACCATGAGTCCCTCGAAACGCTGGATGAGACATTGTGAAACTGACTGATCTCGAAGATCTGGATGACTGGATGGCTGTATGGAAGTCGCCTGCCATGATTAACGAGATGTAGCAGATGGTCTACGAAGACGCCGAGACTCGGTTGCCAGTATCTTTTACTGCACAAGTGATCTACACTATGGGCTGATATTTCATAGGGTTAACCAACATGACTGATGTCATCATGAGACAGATGCTTTCATCGCTTACTTGCACTTTGGTCAACCCATCCGAAACGACGCATTCGACAGCCCCCGGTCTCAACATCCACAAGTTGGCGGTTTGTCACCACACAATCAATGCCCAGACACCGATTTCCCATTGTACCATCTGCAAATTTTCGACCATCTACGTCCGTAGATAGCGCTAACCATTGACACCAACTTTTCCTCGAATTCGCCGTCAGGGGCCCAAAAGAATTCCCGTAGTCATTACAGACGTCACTTGGATGGACCACAATAAGGACTTAATGGACTGTCATTGAAGTCCATTCAAAACGAACGCAAGACAACGTAGACGAGGCAAGACACGAGCAATCGTCACTGTCCACGAACAAGCCACATTGGCTATTTTACGAAAAATTTTAGTTGCATCCGATAACCATTTTGCTTTTTGACGGTCATACCACGTCATTAAGTTAAAAAAACGACCACCTGGCGGTTATCGTCGCCGGCTCGTTCCGATAAATGGAATTTGCTACCACGAGCTCATATAAAGTCCGGTGTCATTCGCAAGATAACCAGCCGAATAATTTACACCACTGTATATACTGCATATAACCATTTTCGTTTCGAGGGTACACAAATGATTAGAGTATCACAATTATCCGTCCCATCCTGGAATTCTTCGTTTCTCTGAGTTTTGCTCCTATTTTTTGCCTACCCGGACATCCACTGTGACGCCACCGGTGTGCTCATGTCCTGGCTGTCTTGGATAACGAACTTTTGGTCAATTGGCTTTGGTAGCTTAATGCCTCGGACGCCATTACGTTACGTCGGACTTTCCGGCGCATTGCACAATGACTTGGCCGACTCACCACACTCCTGAGAATCAGGCACGATTACGTCTGGCCAACAGGATCACCTCGCATTGTATTTTATCATGGGACGTGGATTCACCGTGATCAGAGAAGGAGAGTTCTCACTTCTACTTTGACTACGTAGCCGCAACTAGTTGGCCATTGGACTGCCATCGGAGTAGCGGGTTTTCCCAGTTGTCTGCAAACGCAACACATCGCGAAACTCCATGGCCACTGTAGTGAGCGTCGGGTGCAGCAGCAACCCGACAATTGGAACAAAACGGGACATGTTAGGGAGCTGTTTGCTGATACCAAAGTGACTCTTCATCCATTGAGCACTATACTTGCATTTTAGTGTCGACGCACGTCACTTCACCTGTCTTCTTTTTGTTACTTTCTATCTCCTGAACGCACGTGTTTGCTCCGTTTGACCGAAGGCCTCGCCCGCCAGCTTTCTGAGTGGATGGCTTTGTGATGACACACTGAGCACTTAATTTCCACTATGAACGCTCTTCTATTTTTGAATTACCCGTCTTTTTATATGCGTCAACGTTGCATGTATTTGCACATGGCGTTCCACTTCACCTTCGTCCCCATAGCCTCGCTTCTAGTCGTCCACAATGTGCCCATTGATGTTTCCCCCAAACCGACTTAATTCTTACTGATGCATTTGGGTATTGTCTGTTGGCATGTGCGGTCTACGAACTGAATCCGAGATGCTTGAGTGGCCTAAACAAGCATCATGGGTTCAGCGCAAAATTCCAGCTGCAAACCAGTTCCTGGAATGTTCATGTGCTAAGGCAGGTGACCGTCTTTGTGAGTTCCCGGATTAAAATTTGTTCATGAAGTTGGAAAAATAGGCGCGCCGTTACAACGACTCACCTCAGTCCTTTTTAGCACGGAACACCAGCCCACTACTAAATTTGGCCGTCCCCTCCATAATCAGTTTGTGTCGTTGTGGTACAAACAAAGCTGACGATAGTGACATGTTTCGACTGACTAACGAGCTCTCTCCGAGTACGGGTGATATCTGGCCAGTTTTCCAAAGTCTGACCACACATATACCCCACCCACTCTTTGACAACGGTACAAGAATTCGTCACTTTGGCAATCATCATAAACAAATAACGCAACCTGAAGTCATGAGGGTCCCATAAATCAACAAATCACTCGCCGAAAACTGGCATTAATGAGTATTAACACGATAGAAAATTCACCACTCTGCCAAATGAGAACGTCCTTACCTAGACCACGAAGGCTGATGTGGTCGATGACAACGACGAGTCCATCCCGAAAAGTCCTCTATTTGGATCACTGGGGACATTCGTGAAGGGAGGTGTATCAACTTCGACAATTACACTCATTTGCTTTGTACAGGAGACGCACCTCAATCTCTCGCTTATGAAATTCTTCAAAGGAATGTGCTGTACAAAGGCTGCCTCATGTTCCGGTTGGTACGACAGCTGTCGAAGAGTTTTCAGCAACCTTGTATCAGGCCCATAACCCTAATAATAATCACGTGTGTGAGATAAAACTGTAAACGGCATACCGGATTTATCATTCTTACTTGGGAAGTCGCCCTTACTACCAGGCTTACCAAACACAAGGTTACCTCCATAACTAAGAACTGTGAGGATGAAATTTGCACAAGAGGCCTGCCAATCGCATGCGGAAAGTCCGTAATTTCCCAAAATCCTAACACCCACAGTCACAATTCCACCGAATTTCAAGTTCAATTCAAGTTTCCGGGACCGCTTCCAACTATTGAGCCCGCAACGGAAATGATTGTGATCTGCGCGCTAATGAAGGCGACCATTTGTTCAACGTGGTCCCAATAGGCTCTTGATACTAGTGCGACTAATCTAAGTAGTATGAGAAAACTCGTATTGCTTTGATCGCGGAAAAAACACTTGACTTGAACAAAGACGGACAACGACGAAATAATATGTGGTGAAACGGAAAGTGGATATGGACCGATTTTATGGAGTCTGCAGAAGCTTGGCCAAACAATCACCGGTATAACAGAAACATTAACATGGATCTTGGAGTAGGATGGTGTTACCCGCAACCACCAAATCAACGATTCTGCCGCAAGAAGCAAATTCAATGACACGGTTATGTTGCTGTACCAAAACAATGCGGATAACATCAATCACGAGGTTAAACAGAGATGGACTGATAAGAAAACCCTGACACAATCCGCTTCAGACGGCGACGAGAAAGGCAGGTAGCCACTAGCTTTAGTTTGGCTTCGGGTCTGGTGATACAACAACTACATCATCGAAATGCTCCTCACGCACTGTAGCTATTGGTGAGCGGCCCCACAACACCAAAGTGTTGATGCCAGAAAGTAACCGGAAAATTATAGCTAATTTTGAAGTCAAAACACTTTCTGATCTCGAGTAGCACCTTGTTCTAACTCAGTGACTGTCTCCTGAAAACGGGGCTCCCGCAGACAGGGCCATTTGCTCCATTACAGACTTTATATTGTATGTGGACCTAAGGAAATAAGTCATGGCGTAGATCAACCATGGTTTGAGTAAATGCTTTTACAACATTACAGGTGGTGGAGATCAGAGGCTGATATGCCGTCCACCTCATAGATTGCTTCGTTGAGGCCTGTTATCGATGGAATTTCCGGCGATGGCAGCGCCCCCTACCCCAAATTCACAATGGAACCACGAAAATTCAGGGTAGGTGCGCACACCAATGCCAGGTGCTAAATCATATCTACGATGTAGTGTTATGATGTGCAGTTGGAGAGTACACGAAAACCGTCACCATCTTTCTTTAGATCAAACCGGAAGTGCGTGAGTTGGAGAAACACGGGGCACCTTGAAAGTGAGCCTAATATTATCTGGCTGGGCGGTCAGTCCGACTCGTTCTTCGATCTTCCGAGACTGATTGTTCGCAACCACAGACTACGGACAGCGTATTACGGAGAATAAACAAAAATGGGTTTGCCTGGACTAGAAGTACCCCAGTGGAGCCAAAGCCACAAACTACGGTGGACCGGCTATGCCTGGACCCACCGATGGGTTTTTGGGGTCAACTTAATAGGAGTTGAAGGGTTGGAATGTATACCCTGACAGGAAGCCGAGTACAGAATGTCGCCACCGTAGCCTGGACACAATCAGGGACTTTCACTATACTTAAAAATAGGAACGCAAACGTAGCTTTCTGTCATCTGTCCATATACAGTGAATTTCTGAGGACCCGGCACCTTGGAAATTCCGCATCAAACGAACCAAAGTTCACTGCCATCTGCTGATTACTGTGAGCGATGTTTGGAACACACCGTACACAACAGCCTTGGCGAAAGTTAGGAGGCTCCAAGTGAGTTTACTCCGGTGAATGGACAAGACTCGACAACATAGTTGGAAATTTTGTGGTTGAAGTAAGAGCGGCATCCGTAGACCAATAAAACGGAGACTCGATGAACCATCGACCAGGCAGCTGGCACTGGAACATAGCTAGATCCGACCAGTTCCGAAGAATTAGCTTGGCCAAAGAATCAATAACCGACTGTAACTCAGGTGAAACCCCAGCACCAAGGCAAAGCAAAAGGACGTTGTCAGCGTATTTTATATTACAACTGGAGTGGAGTACCAACATGTGTTCGGACTGATACATAAGAAAAAAATGTCAAGCGGGTAGCCGAGCCTTGCAAACCAATCTGGTAAAATCTATTTACACGATAAAAACAGCTTGAACAGACGGGATTACAAGAACAGCGATGATGCTTGGTACAATGTGATGGCAGACTACTGATCAGGGAATCGGTAACGCATTAATCTGAAAGATAATAATGACAAGATTGATGAGATAGCATAAAAAGTGCAAACAGGAGAAGTACATTAACACTGTTCTTGTGGCATTTGTTGAAGTCATGAACCTAAACAGATAGAGGGAGGTAGCCTTTTCATCGGGTCAATCGATTGGATGGTCTGCCGTCGACCGGGAAACATGACGTGTATTAGCTACGTCCAACCTACAAGCAACGAGTGTGACCATCGCAAGAAAATGTTGATGAACCTGGATAGATTAGGTGCACTACTTGGTTATTAGCTTGTTTTCTGAGCCTGACAACTGGATTGTCAAGTGTGCTGACGCACCGGACTTCGCATGAGGTGATTAGGTGGTGGACATGAGGCCCTTGAAGCGGATGAAAGCCTACAAGGACCGCATATGCAGCAGTAACCATCGCGCACCTCAAGATTTGATACCTATAAATACCAAGTACTCGGACACTCGGTGAAATAGCACCGTTAGAGCTTAGCTATTCGTGAGGACAGGCCATACTGAGTGCGCACTAAATGGGTTACTCCAGAGCCTTGCTCTCATTTTGAGGCTCTCGTCACTTGAAGCATTCCATGACAGAATTATACACTCAACTTCGAGACGTGGCCCATCACGGAAGTAGATTCTCTACCCCTGTATATCGTGGAACTCGTCATTGCTGAATGAGTTCCACTATCAGTTGTCTCACACAAAGTGTAGAACCGAGCTCTCATTCATCTTCGTCGTCAGAAATCTGACAATCTGTCCTTCACAATTGAAGTGAGAGTTAACGTTAACCTCATTGCACCTTGTGGTTTGTACTATGTGATGTGTTTCTATCGTGGTGTTAGCGTTTTACAGGAGTCTCTGACCACACAATACAACACAAAATAGACCGTGAAGTCTGAACACAAACGCATTTTTGGGTAATAAAAGGGCTCAATAAAAGTCAATGTTGCTGAAATTCTCCACACAAAATCCGACTGAATAGCTAAAATGAATAAAAGAGCCCACACTGAACAGAGTGTGCCAAAGTTGACGCTCTTCGTCTCTGTTTCACGCACATACCTTGTACGGGTCTGCACTCGGACGGGAAAACACTGAGAAGGAACGTTACCGAATTCGCAAAGTTTCTGAGTGCGACTGAGGGTCATTGCCATCATGCTTGGGCGTTTTTTCGTGTTTTAGGTTATTATGAATGTTCAGCCTTGTTATGCGTCATGTGTACAACGTTTCACAATACTTCCAATGCTTCTCGAACTCCAAAAAATTCGATAATTTTTGCCATCAGCCTATCTAGATATTTTGGGCTAACTGTACAGAAACACCGCATGTATCGAGATAAAATCACTACCGATGCAGCAAAAAGCAAAATTTACGAATGCTGAATGTACGTATGACGTAGAGGCCATACCTTTCAACACCACTATGTATCAAACAGACAACGCCTCACTAAGAGGAAAACCTCACTGAAAAGCCGCAACGATGGGGCATGCACCCTATGAACTAGTATGTGTACTAATGAATACCAGAATCAGGAAACACCGACGAGTTCCCACATGTAATTTTTGACTTATACCTGAATGATGAGTGAACTGGTTGTGTATTCAAACCATAGGGTCTACCTACAGCCAAACATTCTGATGTTATGTGCTCGCACCTGAAGTGAGGAATAAAATGCAGTTGAAAATAGCGAAATCACAACAAGAACTCACCCGTTTCACTTTAATCTCCTGGTTGTCAAACTTGGCACCCTGTAAGCCCTCAACTAGCCGAGTTGCAGCTTCGACGGATTCCATAACCAAGTATGCATAGATTGAAGGCGGTGTACTCTTACGGCTTCCGATTATCTTGATCGTCTGAACCTATGGATACCAAGTCAAGTAGGAATTTGTGCATCTCAAGGTGAGTTTCCAGTGTGCAAATTTGAAACATCACAAGAAAATGACAAAAGGATTCCATATATGTGCATATAAATAGTCAACATTGAATGCTTTATACAAGTGAGCAGCAGGCGGATAAACTAGAAAAACAACCCGAGTGACGGACTGCAGAATTTTGGTGGTGGTGCGAATTTCTCGCGGTCAGTAGTTGGAATTTAGAAAGATATGGCTTTTGTGAGTAACCGACTGAGGGAGTAAACAGGGTCAAATGAATTTGTTGTTGGAACAAGCATAAATATATTTACATTTCACGAATTCAAGCATTATCGGGGATCCTGGGGTAACCAGAGAGGTGTCTGTCCGACTTGACAGTAGGACTGCAGTTATCCTCAAGGAGTTCCAGGAGACGGACAAGGGAACAGTACATCTAATGAGAATGTATACAAGCATTTGATTAGACCTAGAGACTTCACAGTAGGAGTTCTGGGGAGAAGGGCGCTGAAAGCAATGTAGGGTTGGTGATTACTAGATCGGCTATCCTATCTTTGAATGGAGGTGAGATGACGTCTTGGCATTTTGAGAGAGTGAGGATGAGACGGCGTTCACCTCACAAGCTAGCAAGTTTACCCGGTAGAATTTTCAAGTACAGACGTGTTTCGGGCAGACCATGGCTGTATTCAATCCCTATGTAGTAAGCAGATTGAAAATGGGTGAAGAAATTAGTCATAGGCATGGCCCTTAAGCATGAAAAGAACAAAAGACGAGGTGCCGCGTTGGTCAACAATGGAGAAGAGCTGCCGCTCATGATTGTTCATTGTGTTCGGCTTGCGATGTAGTCTGCAGTTAGACTGACCAAGCTGTGTTTGTCTGCGCCAATAAAAAAGCTGCAGTAAACATCCTCTGTCATCATCATCATCAGCTGTAGAAACCGCGCACTTATCGCACAGTGGTAATAGCCGCTACACTTTCGTTCACTGATGATTTGCGGAGGTGGGGTAGATATCTACGAAATGGAGGCGGTGAATGATGCGAGAATACAGCGGTGTCAGCGGAGTTTTGATTGGGGAAATTGGGAGGGGAGCTACGCATTGAAAGCAATAGCTAGGATGCACGAGTGCCATTTAGCGCATGACTGGGCCATGTCTGACAATGTATCTAGCCATTGATGTAGCCCGTCTCGGGGTTCCCATCCGGGGAGATGGCAATGACCAGCGCAGCTGAGTTTGCTGGTAATAGCTCTAATACTTCGCAGTGAAGTCATTGTTTGACCTCCCCTGGCTCGTTTCCACGCTTCGCGTGGTTGTGCGAAAAGGGCTCTTCGAAGAAGTCGATCAACTGGCATACGGAGCACGTGACCAAACAAACAAAACCTACGTAGTGTGATCAGTTCACCTATCGTGGGCGGGTTATTTCTTCCGAATACCATTCAACGTACTTCAGCATTACTGATCCAGTGTTCCCAACGGATTCGGCCAGTGCTCCGAAGACATCGACGATCAAACACTGAAAGTTCTTTGACGTCCTCAGCGCACAACGACCAGGTTTCTGACCCGTATAGTAATATGGAGCGCACCACAGCATTGTAGACTGGACTCTTGACAGATAAGCTGATGTCACGCCTAGGCCACAGGTGATGCAGGTTCACGAAAGCTGCTCAGGCCTTAAAATCCGGAGGGAAAGTCGTTCTTGGCTAGACCACCGACAGTGATGCGGCTGCTTAGGTAGACAAACTTGTCTACTACCTCAAGCGGCTTATCCGCAGGCAAGAGTCGGGCTCGAGCCCACTCAGTCTTGCAGCCGTAATTTGCACTTTGTAGGTGTGAAGCGCTGCCAAACCGTGAGGCAGAATAATTTAGATTACTTATTACTGTTTGCATTGCCACGTCGTCTGCGTACTCGATATCTGCGAGAGAATGCCCCGGGAGTACTTCGAACCCACAGGCATTAGAGGCTGGTAGTGAGTCCTCCATAATCGTATTAGTGACGAAGTTGAAGGGGAAAGGTGAAAGAAGACACCACTTAATGTAGCGCACTCAAAAGACAGATTTCCGTAGACCTCCACGCGTCCGCGGGAGTTGGCGTGCAGCGCCCGAAGGAGAGTCAAGAATCAAGGGAGGGGCACCTTTACTCCATAGACACCGTCATAATGCCTGACGGTCCACAGGGTCAAAGGCAGCTTCCAGATCAAGGAACACAACCATTGTTGATTGTTGGAAGCAGTGTCGCTGTTCCAGAATCTGTCGGAGGGTGATCGATGCATCCTCTTGCAGGACGGAACCCAGCTTGGTTTTCACGAATCTGTCTCTCCCTGTGTTCGGCCAATCTTCGAAGGGTGCCACAGCTACCAGGCTGATGCCACGGTGGTTTTCCATAGTACCGGTATTTTCCTCAGCTTAGTTTTCGGTCTGAGCCTCCCAAGCTAGCGTTCACGTCAAAACAACCATCAAAGGTGCACAAGGTAGATTACCGCCTAAAACCGAGTCAAGAACACTTGTACAGCGCTTCATATATATAGTGTAAGCGGCAACAACTGACGCCTTCTGGATGCGTCACTGGCAACCGGCATTCGGCCAATACTGGGTCATGATTGGCTGTTGGGTCCAGGCTTTCGACCAATCAGATCTCGGCTTGATGCAGGACCGGCAGGCGTCCCGAACTTTTGGCTAATCTTGCGCGGGATAGGCTTCTCGGCCGTAGCAGCACCTGACTGCGAGCGGTAAAGCGGGATCCGTGTGGAATTCCACCTAATATTTTCACACAGCGCCCGCGTATCCTTTTTGAAGACAGGAATAACTGTCGACATGCCGCATTCTGCAGGCACTTTCTCTTCGTTCCATATTGCACCAATGAGCTTTGTTAGATGGGTCACCAGGGATTCTGCGCCTCCTTTGAAGAGAGCTGGATACAAACCGTCCGACCCTGATGCCTTCTCAAGTCTCAGTATGGATATCTCGTACTTTATTTCTTCTTCCGACGGACAATTAAGGTTTACATTCCATTCGTCCGTATGCACTATCTCCACAGGCTGGGTTGCAGAAGGCCAGCTAAACTGTTCTTCGAAGTGTTCGGCCCATCTTTCTAGTCGACGTTTTTGCGAGTGAATTAATGAGCAGCGTTTTTCACTTGTCGTTTCGCTGACCGCTGCTTTCCTAGGGCCAGTCGATCGTACCAGTTGATATAGGGCAGGGCTACTTCCGGTTGCAAAAGCCTTCTACATCTCCTGGGCTTTTGACGACCACCAAAGATTTCAGTCCTTCCTTAGGCTCTTCACTATTTGGCGTTTGAGAGATTTACGTTCGCCGTCGTACTCATCGCCTACTGATATGGATTTCCTGGCATCATCTGTCAAGTTACAATCTGTGGTGTTACCAGGCAACGCAGAACTTATGGTGAGACAAGCGCTCTACAAGCTGACAACACTATCGATCAATGGTGATACAGATTTGAGAAACCACCATCCAGCCAATCGACAGAGCCTTTCACTAAAGGCAACTTCGTGTTTCCATTGTCCAATTAGCAACGCTCAGTGTTTTAGTTAACAATGTAGTTTAAAACAATCAACAACTTCGAGCAAAGATCGGTCGACTCCAATTACCGCACAACCAATAAGATAGCGGACCAATCACGAACGGAAATAGTTGAACACCCAAAGAAGCATGCGGACAGCAACGAACAGCGTTGTTTGTGACCGACTAAAAAACATAGCTTTGCGTTGGTAAACTGAAAATTCCCTGGAACGAAGTAAGGATTTTTTGATAGATTCCCTGGAACAAAACACCAAAATCCTCACTAGATGTGCAGCATTGGTTTTCGTATTTAGTGCTGAAACAACAGATCGAACTAAGTATGCAACAGCGTCTACCTTGGAGCGAGACTGATGATAGGCAAATTGTTACGTCTTGGTCCAACGAGGTGCACTTCATTACATTCAAAAGCATTCTTTCAAGCGGCTTCGGATGAACGGACGTTCAAGCGACTGGCCTTAACTTTGTTGCCCCTTTCCCCATGATTGGTGTTATATTGGTCACTTGTTAACAGTGAGGAATTCTTTCAACGGAAAAAGAGTAAATGGACTGAACAGCTATCGATGACGATATTAGCCAGGAAGACAGATGAGGTGGACCACAAGTGTTGTCTGAATGCGTTTGCCGGGTGTTCCCATGCACTTAGATGACCGCTGTGATGTTTGTGACGATCCCATCATTAGCGGCAGTGAACGCAGCGAGTAGATTGATAGAACCAAGGTATTTCGGTAAACAGGGCAGGGTACAACTCTGGTCGTTCGCCGTACGGCTGCATCAAGGTCCACCACAGTTCACGACAACTTTTGTTGCCGAGATCCACAATGACGTAGATCTTATTCAGGTGATTGACTTCCAATCTGGTTGCCTTTGCAATCCTTTCAGTCACTTCCATTAGGCCTGCTCCTTTTCCGTCGGGAGTGGGGAGGGGAGAATGTGTCAGTGTTGATGGTTTCAACCGGACAACATGAACCGAAGGGAAATTTTTTTCAGGTGATGGTAAAATGTTGAAGGATCAGCGACAGAAAATAGGAAATCAGTGGTCGACATCGCATGATGTTATCTGGTGTAGAGCACCCTCTTTTCAGCTTGCGCTGAACCTATGGTTCTCCTTGGAGTTCTCAAGGTCTAGGTCAAAATAAGGTGGTCAAAAGGGGTTCATAGAGTGCGCCCGTGAGTAGTGAAGAAATTGAAGTTGTCTACAGACGCTTGGGTCAGTTGGATCTTCAGTCGTATGGCGAGACTTACAATAGTAGAAAAGCCCAAAGAAGTCATGTGAAAAGAATGCGACAGTTTAATTCACCAGACACGACGTAAAAAACCTAACTATATAAGTTAGAATGGCGCCGAAAAACAAGCCAACAAATTCAGGAGCCGGGGCACAACGTGCAACACAGTTTTCCAGGACAAAGGATCAGTAACTACTTAAAAACCGGGACTTGCATCCCAAATTAAGCAAGTGATTTATTTCGCAGAATTTTCGTATCCGATGTAAAACGAGACCACTGTGTTTTCACACAACTCGTGATACCACAGCCCCCACTGTTACGAAAAGCTGACTGGCCGGTCAGTAGGAAACAGACGATGGTTCTCCAGCTGGATCGTACGATGTGAGTGCAACCAAGTTTCTTGCAGCACTATTTCCGTATTGTTCCCGGGACGGAATTTCGGATAAATGCGCAACTTCTCACACGTTATTGGAGACCAGCGCCGTGTTCTGCAACCTTTCCGGACGTTTCTCTAGGAGTAACAGTCCATCCAGCACGGCGTATTATCTACCCATTCATCTAGCTCAAGGTGCTTGGGGGAACGCATGCTTCCAGCAGTTTCTCACGCTGTGACCGGATTCCCTCTTCAATTGCACCGAAACGCATGCGGATTTCAAATAACCTGGACTGTAAAAGTGTCACGATTTTGAAAGCGCTGTACTGGAACAAAAAGTTAAGCTAAAGTGGAACATGAGATGATGCACTGTAGATTTGTGAAAAAAGATGCAAAGTTGGAGAGCAAGGTCAATTTGAAGGCCCCGCCAGTTTGTCAGGTCAACAGAAACAAACAAATAGAAGTTCGTACGAGAGCCATCAGATCAAGGACTCAACATACCGCCGACCAAAGAATACCGCTGTTACCTTGCCGTTTCGGAAAGTAAACGACGGTAAACTTGGAAGCGTTATGATTCGCCTTTACTCATCATATGGCATAAACGTGAACAAGCAATGTGAAATATGCATCCTTATTTAGTTGACAGACACACATCTAAGCTACGCGGAGCAATACAGCGGGGATGCGGAAAGCATCTTCAAGTCTACACAGTTGAGAGGTAAGCTCTCAACGGTAACAGTCAACGGTATGATCAGCCATGAGAAAGTCAGTGGTCTGTCAGGCCGAAATCACGCACCCAAGCCGGAAAAGGGCTTCTTCCAGTGAATAGGGAGCCTATGGTTCTACCAAATGAAAAATTACCCCCTACCAGTGTAAGGGATCAACAGCAACCTAAAATATTTTCTAAATATGTCTGCCAAATACAGCGGGTTGATACATCAGAGAAAACCTAACGAGTTAGTCAACCGAACCATTGAAAAAAAAACAATGTAAAGGGCATCACCAACTAACGTCCGGAAGTGTAGCAATAAACCGATCGGAATGAGACTCGTCAACTAATATCTACAACTAATGTATTCATACGATAAAGGCGGTTGATATGAAGCTCATACAGATGATAATCAACAAGAGCTAGCGAGATATCAATTCCAAACTACAGAAAGACATCTGTAGCACATGCGGTCTACGACTCTGTCCAAGTTGTCCCGAGCACACAAGGAAATTCTTTTGGCCGCAGTGTGGGTGAACAATCGAATAGAACCAAATGACTGACGATCCTCGTAAAGAGATACAACTGAACTTTACCTTTTCTCAAAGGATCACGAGATTGGTCCTTTAACCTAGTACATTTCTAAAATATCCAACTTAGAGTAGGAATTCATCGAAAGGCGATAGAACCTCAAAAAGTTCAAGCATATCAGACCATTATTTCTTTACTGAGGCATACAAGTTGGATTGGTCCTCTTGGCTAACCGTTTCGCATTGCTCTTATCAAGTCATTGACAACCCTCATGCAGTTGTTCGATGTGGATTAGGCACGTCCTGTTCTCATCAGCTACCGACTTGATCAGACAACTTGGGCTGTCATGAAGACCGAGGTAGTATCCGAACTAGTAAACGGTACGCGCGAGGGCCGTAATGATCATAACCGGATATTATCGACGAAGGTCAGAGCACGAAAACGGAGGCTAGCTGGGTGGTTGTAGAGGATCAGTAGGTGTCCCATTGGTTGACAGTTTCACACCATTGACCCTAGGACCTGAGTCAGCATCCAACGGGCAGACCATAAGTTTGGAGTATGTACACCAATGGTTCCAGACATATTTCGCATCGTGTAGTGCTTTCCGTATATTGGCAAAGGTCATTTCCCATAGGGCGTTTTCTGTGCCCAAAACGGGTATCTCCCAGAAACATGAGAAAACTACTGATAAATAATGAAACATAGTAATCTAGGTTGCAATTGGTTTCTTTGGATGACGAACTTCGGTAGAAACAGCATAATTTTGCTGATTTAGAGAGATGTCAGTCATTTGGAGCCTTACAATGAGCTTCCTTGTGACCAATTTTAGAGTGCTAAAGAGAATACATATCACCCGCAGTTCTTATTGCTTTGCCTCTTCCCTTTATTCTGTAATCCAGTTGGAAAATCTGACTAAGGTAGGTAAACCGACAAAAGTGCAGAGCATCGACGACCATGTCTGCCGAGCTAAGGTAGGTGACACCGATATTTCCTATTTCGCTACTCAGGGGCTAATTTGCCGAAAAGCCACGTGGCACAGAAATAAATTTAAACGGTATGGCCACCAGGGTCACTGCATCACTTATATACAGTTTAACGCTGAGAGTCATGACTGTGCTTAAATCAACTTACGATTCTACTGAAAAATGACGGTAACTACTACGCTTGCCACCATTCCAGTGATAAAAACATCGATACAAAAGTTCTCTACAGCTTAAATCCCCAAATGTCAAGATGAGGATCAAACTATTCCCCTCAAGGAGAACTGAAGTCATAGGCAACTGCCACAGTAACAGCCGGGAGGATGAATCGCGGAGAGGATAAATCAGACGAGATTACTTGCAATCTAACCAGACGGGTCCCTCTGGACCATGGACAGTTCAATCAACAGTGAAGTTATACGGGTCTGTCCTTCAGAAAGTGGATGGACACCTAAAGAGGAATTTCCGAGCGTTTTGACCGGTGGCAACCCATGTGTGTTTGGGTCCCATACACAACCAGTGTGTTCACACGACGGGGACCAGTGTGATGGAAACTACATCAAATGAGACCCGTTAACTTTGCAACCTAATGCCCTGGCATCAGTAACCGAAAACACTAGGTAGTTGGCGGTTACCAAGAGGGTGTAAGGGTGAGCGTCGAATGATGAATGGAACAAACGCACACATTCCATTAGTCGGTGTTTCCAAACTTTGGATCACAATCGACCTTGGATTTTTGAAAGCCTCCGATTGACAACCAGTGATCTATACAGCTGACGCTAAACCGAAGTAAAAGTTGAGCCCAGAAAAGTCCACAAGACGGTGGCAACCTACATCGATTACGAAGAATTTTACTTACTCGACCGAAGGGAGTACAACGCTCTTTGACGTCGACGGCTTTCACGCCTTGAGGAAGATTGCTGATCCATATACATTTGGAGGACTTAACTGGAAAACGGAAACAGACAAGTGATATTGATTCTGATTCGGCAAAATATTGATAGATAGAAGCCAAGAGATCATGGTTTACCTAGCAGAAGTGGTATAGGTCACCAGACCAAGCCTAAGAAGTGTGTCCAAAAGATTGCATGAAATTTGAAGACCATTCGCTGAGACATAGAGGAGGCAAAAGCTGGTAAAACTCTGGCAATTGCGCACGTTCAACTCAGATCAGGCATTGTCCTACCCTGAAATTATCAATTTTGTTCGATCCTCTGAAACGGTTCCTTCCGAACATGACAGCTATAGAACCGAACGATTGGAGCATTAGGTCGCAGTGCGGAGGGGAGTCTGTCAGACTAGTTTGGGTGAAGTAGTGTCCTTCAAATTCACCGGTGTGAACAGAATTTCCCCAGGTGTCACAGGTGATATTTATTTCCAGGTCTGGTAAACACTTAGCTTGTTAGCGCGCATTTTCCAGGTAGCTAATAGGTATACACTCTTGAGGCGTGACTAGGTGTTAAATGTAGTAAGCAACACTGATGAAACCAGATAGCATATTAGACTGGCAGCGCAGAGCATTTTCGTACCCATTCGATGTCAATGGCGTTCTTGTAGTCAGTTTCTATCCAGATTGTCTGAACGAGTGTCTAGAGGTGTAGGCACCTCAAAATGATTGTAGTAAGCTAGCATTAAGTCCCTTCCTCATCCACCCTTATTCTTTTCTCTTTCAAACAAATCATGGTTGTACGGCAGCGAAGCATCAGTCTTGAACATCGATGTTATGCTGTCTATGATGATGGTGATCCTATCACACGAGCTAATAATAAATAAGTCAATCTAAAGGGTGTACGTAAGTATTGTGTGACTCCGACGAATACTCTCATTTGAACGCGAATTTAGTTTTGACAGGAGACTCAACCGAATCCAGCTGAATCTCCCGTTTATGGTTCTCCGTTTCAACTGAATGTATTGGACCGCTTAGTGTTCCAGTTGGTAAGATATTCAAGATATCGCAATACGTTTTCAGCAACCTAATGAGTAGTGTATTGTGCAAATCGTTCGCCATGACCTTGATGCTGGAGGTTGGTGACCACTTTATCGGTTAATATCAGTCGCGGATTCGCAGTAGTATCGAGTGTACTGAGGTTCTATCACAGAACAAACAAAATCCATCACCGCTCACTCACAAGAGCTGTTTAGAAGGTAGTTCAGTGGTAAGAGCGCGAATTTACTGACCAGAAGGTCCATGGTTCGAACCCGACCTCTGCCTCTCGACTTCCCCTGTCTAGGCTTGGGCAACCTGGCAGTACCTCAGCCATCGTGCATCCATCGGGTGGTATGGCAGTTAGGCACCGAAAGGGTGTTACAGCTGAAGGATTATTTTATTATCATTATTACGGCAAGCTGGCATCAGGTCTCTTGGGTGCCCTCCTTTATTTCAACCTTGAGACTTTCCAAGACAAACTATAAGTGGTTATGCGACATCAGCGGCAAAACCGATGTTCGCTGTGGCGATGATCGTGATAATGAGACTGCATCTGTCCATGATTCCCCGGCTGATGGAATGAGAATTCCACTGCAGTCACGGTTTGTCAAGAACAAGGCAGATAAAAACTAGAGGTAATTTGCTTTGTGTGCGGAAAGCGCTGTAGAGGACTGTTTCACAGATATTCCACGGGAGAGGCACAGGAAAAACAGAGTAATTCAGAGAGATGAACGAAGTTGTTTGAATGGAAAATAGCGCGGAAAATGCTCAACAAGCCCACACACGATTACGTCACTCACTATCATCGCTGCTTGGCGGTGGTGCTGCTGCCTTGGGAGTCTCAGTAGGTTGCTCTGCTGGCTGTGTTGTCTGAGAAATAACTTTAACGTCTGACGCGGTGTCCTGTTTGCCATTATCCGCTTTAACACTTGCTTCAGTTTTCACATTCTCCGACAACTTAGGACGTTTCAAAGCAGGAGAGTTCTCATCCTCTTTAGTCTGCGAGGTCTGAAAAGAACAAAAATAGACAAGTATAGGAAATCCAACCAGAGTACCGCGTGAGTGTCGGTTGTCTGAAAAAATAAATAGGGAACTGTTAGAGAATACAAAATGTGTCCAAATCTGTCCCGATAACGTCTGTTTAGGCGTCAAAGGAGGGGATAAATTCCTGGGGGCATCTCAGGGAATTTGAGTTTGTGGTGTGCAGTCCTAATATCACCAACGTGTGATTCGTCTACAAGAGATATCCCAGTGATGGTCTCATTCGACAGAAAAACAACACATCATCTTACGTTAGGCTGCAACTAGTTCCTTTTGTTTCAGATCATTAGGTTGGGTAGAGTGGAAACTGAAACCATTTTATAGTGACCACACAGATAACCTTTCACCAATTTCCCGAGGCGTCACTAATGATCTACAGCAAAAATTACCCATCTCCGAAATGGACTGGCGAAATAGGAATATAAACGGGAAGGGGGTCACCGATGTGCACGGAGGATGTGTAAATAGTTCAAGCACCTGAGAATATGATAAACACCTTAACCTTCGTCACGACGTTTAGGGCTAATAACCGATAGGCAATGACACATGCATGGCAGATAGTAAGGCGAGTTGAGCACTGCTGGTGTGCGCGCGTCGGTTAGAGTTAGCCTAATCCACACTGCTTGCATGGTCTACCAAAAGCAGTCAGAATTTGACGTCCGGAAAGCAGTACACTGAAACCTCAACTGGCACTCAGTCTTTAATCGTTCCCAATCACGAGTTGATTCCGGACTCAGTCACCATGCCACCTAAAGCTTTCGAGTTAGAACTGGAGAGAAACATGCGATACTGATTGTTGATCAGGTGCCTGTCGATCTGTTCGCTGAGCTTAGCATTTCATTTGCAAATATTTCATCACTAAACAAGGAGACCACCCAACTACGCACTGATAATGTCTTCTCGTTTGGTGAGACGAAGTGTTTGCAAATCAATTGACAGGCTCGGTGAACAATTCAACAGCCACCAGATCAAAAACCACCCAAACTACCAATATTTCGACACATTGCTAAACACTCGATATCAAGTGAAATATACCAGTTCGATGACCAAAGTGTGTAGGTCCGCGAAATACTGTCACAAAAAATGAGACATCATCGACAGCAGTTGTCAACCATGGTACTAGGCTGCCAGAAGAGAAATGAGAAACAAACAGAAGGGAGATTTTCGCCAAAAATCTCCAGTATCGAAAACAGATGTGTCTGTACGTCCTAACGATGGCGAACCTTGCTTGTCTGAAGAATAATCAGCTCACAAACTCGGTTGTCAGTAACCGCGACCGGAAGTAAGACATAAAAACAGCAGACGAAACGTAACTAAAGTTTTGTAGAAGGACTGGATTACATGATAAACATGAAGGAGCAGCCATGTGCTGGAGATCACGATTAGTTTGAAGGAGAGTGTGGGCCCTGAAAAATCAAATCAGTTTGACTGTATGACCGAGTCACGTTGACCAGCCTGCAAACTACGCAGGTCAGCTGCCAGCCTCATGTTGACTACGTGGCTTATTCACGTTTGTCTGTGAATCCGAAACGGATTCTCCCTTTTAGCGCTGCGCACTGCTGATGATTTCAATAACGACGAAGCAGTCGTACAGTGCTTCTAGGTTTTTCAGCATACATTGGCTCCGTTTATAGGACGATATCCCACTAAAAATTCCAAAATCTCCTCATACCACCAACACAGATGAACTTTTCGTAAGATTACGACTATATGAGCATGTACAACATCCCAGTTAGCCCACGATTGACCCTATAATATTCCGCAAGCAGGTTAACTGTCGTTCAACTGTGGCTGCTTTCGGTACGTAGATGCAATATAACTCACAAGCAGCACGACGGCTGAGTTAACAAAGGCCACTCGGGCTCAAATAAACCGGGGGCTAGGACGTTAACCTTGGGTTGGCGTTTGCCGAAATCTCACCCGACCATTTATTTGCTCGTAACAAGCAACCTGGCAGTCCCTGAGCGATCGAGCTTCCTGCGACGTGTCTAGCAGATGTGCATAGAAAAAGAACATGAAATTCAGGCGACTGGATTCTGCCAAGTTTCCCAATTTCACGGCGAGGTCACAGAAGCTGCCAATCGTGCCCTGACTTCTGTGTTGTGTCAGTGAACTCATTGTCTAATTGTTCTCGGTTGGCTTTCCCCGTTGAATTTGAACCCGGACAACCCAGTTCAAATCAATATGACCATCAAGGTCATTTCATTGGATCATATCCAAGTGATGGTAGCTAGAGGTCCTAAGTACAAGCCTAACAGTAGGAAAAAAGATAGACCTGACGCCTACTATTGATAGAAAACTGTGCATCAGCGAAGCACATTCATTTTCATTATCATTTGGAAAATCAAAGTTGCAAAAGGACGCCAAAAATGAGAAAAGACAGGTGCCGATCACAATTTGATCATACGCAGTTAGATATGCCCACAAGTACTATCAGACAGGAACACAATTCAAATCGGTTTGCAGTAAAGCGGTCACAGCTACGCAGAAGGTCAGCCACACTGGTGTTGCCTGCGAAACTGGGCTAAGCAAATGACCCAAGTACTTTATTGTTCTTTGAAAATCATTGTGGATGCATGATCGATGACGAGTTCATAATAAATTGTTCTTACAGGGCTGGTTATGCTTTCAAAGAACCAAGACTGCAGGCGGCAATCACAAGAGACTCACCTTCGGAGGAACGGGTTTTTCTTCCTCAGTGGTAGCGGACACAATGGTCTTGGTTGGGCTGATTGTAGTTGTTTCAGGCGGATTAACTGCTGCACCTGGCTTGCTTGGACCGTTTGGGACCATAGAGGCATACGCTTGCATATAGTAGCGTAGATAGTAGTCCATGTAACGCTGCCACAGGGCAGAGTATTCAGGGGTGTTTGGCGCCGGACCCCCATTCTCTGGCGGAGGAATTGTGCCTACAGTTTGTTTATATGCTGCAGCATAGGCTAAACTGTAGTTTGATCTGTCCGCAGAGAGTGCGGGAGCTGGGGGTACCATATTTTCGGGTTGAGGTGCATGGGGTGGAACATGAGCCTCTGAACTCTTGGTTACAGAGGATGCATTGGGATCGCCAGATGACACGATGGTATAGTGAGTGGCATTCGAATCACCAGATCTTTGGACTGGTGGTGCCGGCTGTGGAGGTCCGGGTTGTGGGAGAAGAAGTGATACCGGAGGCGGTTTTGGAGGTACAGCTAGCGGTAGATTCAATCCCGCTGAAACCACTTTGGCAGCAGCACGCTCGTAAAATTCACAAGCTTTTTGGTACATTTGATGCATCTGAAAACGGGTACAAAGTAAATATTGTGGGCGACCAGGAAAGTGAAAGTGAAATGAGTGGGAGTTCGTATGCATTTTCCAAATGAATGCACTCCTATAGAATTAATTCGCTGGTGATTGGCCATGGAGCTGATGGAGGGATGGAGACCAGAAGACTGATACTGACAAGGCATCCCGAGTTCGGTCCAACTGAGGGCGACAGGCAACGCACGTGTAAGATAAAAAGCCTATCAAAGGACCCGGTGGCTTTACTAGCTGCCATATGCATTTAGAGATCTTCGAGTGAACATACGATTGTCAGGCCACCGAAACAAGTGTTTCTTCGAAACTGCTCCAAAAAGCAGCTCCGCTGATAAGCACACATGCGGCTCCATGTATGCTCTACAATTTCTCATAGCTCCAACATTTGAAATGATTTGTCAACACCTCAGACCTTCCCAAAGCACACAAGGACATTCGTGGCTTCATTTTCGCACTTTTGGCATGCGTTTATAGGCAACGGATGGTTAAAAACCCTAAACACTCTAACCTGAGTGGGGCTTGCATTAGCGGAAAATAGCAACATGGACCACAAAAGCGTCAGAAGTCGACATCGCACACTATACATAAAAAGCAATTGTGACAATTGCCGTAGTCTGGTCTGTGAAGTTAATTCCTTGAGAAGCCTAACTTGGCAGATTGCTGTTCCAATTCGCTCTTATGAAAGGATCTAAGAAGAATCAATCGTTCAGGCCCTCAGGACGGAGCATTTCGCAGCTATTCAAACAAAGGTGGTGTTCGAACCCTAAACATGATCTGTTGAATCATACAAATCTGTATGAAGTTAGTTCAGTGCTTCGAAAACGTGAAAGAGGATTCGGACCACGCAGCTTACTCGTTCGATTTCTTCTTGCGACCCAACAGCTGTCAACGGTGGTGCGGGGAGGCCAGGCAGTTGAGGTTTTGGGAAAGGAAGTGAGGGAGGATCATTCGGTACTTTCGGCCGTAGAGGATAATGAGGTGGAGGTCCCACAGGCTCGTGCGAATCTACAGTGATAAGGAAGGTCTCCCGATAAGGTCTGAGTAGGGTCAGCGTGCAAAATGTAATAAGAAAATCGAGATAAACGACACTCTGCCATCTCACCAACCCACTGGGTGTGTATCAATCCAAAGGAAGCATGGGAGTAAGATAGTGGGCCTAAACCCATTCAGAAGCAACCAGGACGTAACAGGTAGGTTGTGCACCTTCCCACTCGGTGCTCGTGTCTAGACAATAAGACTCCCAAATTAATTCCACGAGCATGGTCCTTCGCTCAAATCGCTATAACTTTCTTCCGTCAAAGTTCACAGGAGATTGTATAAAATATAGTAGAGAGTATGCATTCCAAATTTCATTTCAATCGGCTGCACAGTCTGTCTCGCACGAAACAACAGTGTAAATCCTAAATAGGCAAGCTGTGAAAGCACCCGAACCGGTTTAAGGACAATTCTGTCAACGCTTGAGCGCACCCCATTAGCCTAGAGACCGGACTTTGTATGCCCACCCCTGTTTACGTGCATTCTGCCGATAGAAAAACTGAAGAGTGTAACGGCTGAGCAAAACGGTGAACGGCTTATCTACCTTCGTCGCCTGGAATCAAATGAGACGAATGCATTCGTATGGGCTGAAGGATCCGGTAGTTATCAAGACATGTGCTTGGAATTTTAACCTGTCTTTAGGGTGAAGGATATGGTCACATAGAGACACTTACTAGTACACAATAGCCAATCAGTAATGGACTATTTCATATCGGAGCAATCAGCTAGTTTGTCTCTAACAGCCTTCATGTGACATAAGGCTCTGCCTTCGTTGGCTTGTCAAGGTCTGGGTTCGGCAGTGCAACATCATTGTGGAACTCCCATTTAGACGGATGGGAGAACGTTCAAACCAAGTCGATTTGAGTTTAATTTGTTCATCTTTCCATTGTGATGAGCTTGATCAAAGCAAAATGTCCATATCGAATATGACCGAGTAGGATGTGCTCTCTTCCCCAAATCTGTTTTCTTATTCACAGTGGAATGATTGTTACTGACACCAGAGGAAAGAAAGTTAGCGTAACCAGAAGATATGCAGTGAAATCCAGTTAACGTGTACGGCAAACTCATTTTCTGTCGACACGACTGGGTTCAAATTCACAGGCTATTTAGTTGTTTAAGCGTTTCAAAAAAACTATGCTACTACTCTCAGCTCGTCACGTGCTGATGCGGAGATATATTTTTGTAATTCAACTCAATCCAGACGGAACAAATGATCGTCCATTGGCTTTACAACTAGAATACTAGATTTCCGAACACGCCAGAAGACTGATACATTACATCATCTCAGAGTTCGCTTTCGAGGTTAGGAGCCATCATCAACAAATGTGCGAAAAATCAGTCGTGTTTGACAGGGATCATTCAATTATGAAGCGTGCACATCAAACCAGACCACTTAAATTGCTAGGTAGTTGGATACCCTCTGCAGATTTTCACACCAGTGTGTTCTATTACGACTGTATTGTCCAAGCGTTGTACTCATTAGTATTCGTCCATGGCTGCGCAAACAGTTCACCGTAAAGCAAATGCATAAGACAGACACGGCCCGCTACTGTAACGATCAAGATGACGTGTTAGCACCAAATCGGACTTACATGGGACATTTGGTTCAGCCGGATGAGAATGGTCATGTTGGTTGATCTGGAAATAGGTGTAAAATAGACGTATGAAATAAGTGATCAGCTAAAATGTACTCATTATAATGGACGGATGAAGTGCACACAGGAATGATCGCTGACCATTCTCGTTTCATCAGGAGAGAACATCACTAAGAGGTCCGTAAACACAATGCACAAAACAACACAAGGAGAGGAGTTTGAGCGCTGGTCACTGCGTGCATTACAGGGACGCGAGGATTTTTGTATTCTGATCGCTAATGGCGGTGATAATACGAGGCATGGTAGGTGGCAGTTTTGGATCAGTTCTGTGGAAAAACATCTAGCAGTCTCAGAATAGGAGAAAAGCCGTTTCAGCAGAAATTGACACAATGAGCTTATAGACGTCAAAAATATGGGTTGTGAACGTTTCCCAGGTCGCGAGTGTGAAAACAACTCATGCCGATCGAACAAGGACTTTTGATAAGTGGTTGGATTTCCAGTCGCGGTACATTCTCTAGCGATTAAAATTATCCCGGGTATTCGGTCAGACGCTACTTGTACTCCAAGGAGACAGCCGAGCGTTTTATATGTCTTTGCTCAATGGTTAGAGCACGAATTTACTGAACGGAAGGTCCGTGGTTCGAACCCGACCTCTGCCTCTCGACTACCCCTGTCTAGGCTTGGGCGATCTGGCAGTATCCCAGCCCTCGTGCTTCCTTCGGGTGGCATGGTAGCTAGGCACCGAAAGGGTGCTAGAGCTGAACGATTATCTTGGAAATTGTATATGGTCCGTTTGGTGATTTCCTATAAAGGAGGAGCAATGCATAAGAACACTGCGGTTTGGATCACTATAACAACTGGCTATGAAAAATGAATAGAGGAGTTAATCGAGGTCGTAAGGTGGAAAAAATAGGGAGAATAGTGAGCCAACAAGTGAGGATAAGCGAAAGGACTCGGCAACAGCACCGCTGGTGGTAGCATGTATGACTCATTCTGGAGTTTTTCCCGTGAACATCATTTAGCAGGGTACATCTCGGATCTGAATCCAAACACCTTTGCCTACGCAGTTCATTCAGCTGTGATACTCGATGCTTAGCTATCAGGCCACCCGAAAGAGGTGAGAGCTGAGATACTCTCAGGTTACCCAAAGTTCGCGACTCAACAACTGGGCTATCTAGAGCTCCTTGGGTATCTGAACTTTTAAAACCAGAATGCATGCAACAGTCCTCAAGGGTGGATCGGATTGGTAATTTTTCGACTTATGCTCTCAGTGACATTTCGAACCCAACTAAGCACTCGCTAGTGGAAACTACACGAAGCGACAATGCATTCTTGCAGCGGAGACCAAATAGAACTCACAAATGACCATAACTGAATGGCTTGAGTGTTTGGGAATAGCAGAACACGGGATGCTAAGATTTTGTGCTTACCTGACCACCCACAAGCAAGTTCCAAACGGGCTGTCTACACAGTCCGAACACAACTGAACATATTGTCTTGGTCGCTATGGCCGTTGATCTGTTCGCCTTGCTTGGCAATTAGCTTGCGAACGTTTCGTTAGCAAACGAGGAGACATCATCAATGAGGGTACGGGTACTTTCTCCTCACTTGCACGCGGTTATATAGCTTCTGAAGAGTACCTACTATTTTTTTTCGTGATTACCCAACTGAGGCAGCCCACTGGCCGGTTCATTGACCCCCGTGTGATTTGTATTGCCTCGTGTTCTGTCACCCTGCAATTTGAGTGGTTGTCCCGACACTTATTTTTAGTAGTTTTCTTTCATTATTTCGGAAGAAAACTACTAAAATGGACGGTGTCCGGATAACCAGGCAAATCGAGGAAAGACAGACAACAGCATCATCATCAGAGAGAGCGACGTCAACGCTGACTCTGATTCTTTACTACTGTACAACCATAAAGTTTATTTAATCATATTTGAAGACTCAAATTGAAAAGAGGAGAGTGGATAAGGGAAAACTTTGGTACTGGTCTATGGCAAGCATTCTGAAGTGTCTACACCTTCAAGCACTCAAGCAAACAATCTGAAAAGAACCTTACAGCACGGACGCCATTGACATCAATTAGCCTCCATTTCTTGTAGTGTCTATAGCCAAGAGCGGAGGGAGGGGGTCAAGTAACCCCCACCTTACAGGACGGACCACACCAAGAACACCCAAACTCTTCGCAATCTCTTTCACACCCTTCTGCCAAGTCGCGTGTTGTTCCCACCGTAGTTTACGTCATTCTGAATGAGGTATAAAGACCAACACTCGCCTCAGCGGATGATGTTTCGGCATGCGTAACACAAGGCCAAGCCATCACAGGCGAAAACGCAAAACATCTCACAAACAGACCAATGAACTCATGAGGAAGCTACCTTTTAATTGACCAAACACGTCAAGAAATAACAGATACCCTTCAAAAGCTACATAAACGCACAGAGGTAAGGAGGAAGCACCCAGGCGAACCCTCACCAATGATGTATCCTCGTTAGATGGCGAAACGTTTGCAAGCTAGGCGAACGGATCAACGGCCACTTGGTCAACACCAATAACCGCACCCGACCTATTAACAGTTCCACACGCTCCGAACATAGTGTCTAATGAGTTGAATCAACTTCGAATGTTCTGAAGCACGTATATAGTTTGTCTAATCGATCCCCGTGCCATAGGCCTAGTCACTGGCGACTGAGTAGGATTGCTCCACTGAAGGCAAGCACGCTAGGAATGGTGTTACGCGGAAGTGTCCTGGAAAACGTTGCATACTCAGTTAGATTAGTTGCATTCAAGATATTCCGTACTATGGAAGATGTTGGGTTATATGAGTTCAGCCCGATCAATTTCGGCGCTCAGCCAACACCTGTGATCCACCATTTTTAGGTAGATGCTCAGCAATGTGGCCAGGCAGAATCCTTCCGGATATTAATAAGCTTGTCTTCAGTGAAGTAATGCTAATTGATAATCACCTACAAGGTTCGTCCGCGCGGAAACCGATAAGGCAAACTATCTGGTTTCTTTGGGATCTTTAGAACGATCCAGAACAGTGGGCGTTACGTCCAGTTCTGTTCAGGCCATTTAAACCATTTGTATGTATTCAGTATTGCGGCTGAATGACAAAATCGTGCAGTCACACTTCTGGCTACCGCCTACATATACAAAAACAACAATGTTTCAGACTGTTTAGGGGACCAAAATATCGGCGGAAGCAGCAGACCGTAGGGGAACTGTGTTGTTTAGTATTCGATTCGTACCTGGGAGCGGCCGTCGTATGAATTAGTCTCTGGTGCTTCATAGACACGAGTCCCGGTGTCTAGAGAACAGTTGAGGGAAAACAACTAAGGTGACAAACCATGATGCACAGGTCGTATAGGTGGTAGATGGTCAGTAGAACGAGAAAGTGGAAATGATCTTGTAACGGGACCGTGAGGGATGGGATAGCGTCGATAGTGTGGGTCAGATTTCAAATAACCTGATGCAACTCCGGGTCTCATAGGAAGGCGTTGTCCTTGAGAGGTAAACTTTAGATGTCGCGGTGAAGCGTCTGAAGTTACATTTTGGTCTAGACGATGGCAAAAATGGTTATGACCAAATTTTACCTGAGTCGGCTTCCTCTTGATCTGACCCATCGTACACTTCCCCTTCTTCGGCCTCATCACCTAAAAACCAGAGTACAGTTATACGAATGTCTAATTTACCTCCATAATGCATTCTTGTTCTAATGGAGCAGTTTCCGGTGTGTCGCGACTGAAACGAAGAAAAGTGAGAAAACATTCAGTCACTGTGTTGTACTTGACAGCATCTGGGATCTTATTTAATTGACAAGCTTATCAAACGGGCCAGTATAAATAAATAACGTATTGAATCACATCGACTAGGAACCTCCCACCCACGGATACGCGTTTTTCATATACTGACTAACGAGGTGATAGGGTTGCCCAGCATGCGGGTGAGAATAACCGAGAAACGGTATGTTAGCATACTGATAACACTGGGAGTTCGACGACCTGTCACAGCTACAAGTTCAGGTAGCCCTTGCTGTCATCCGGAAGGCGAAAAACAAGACCACGCAGTTCAACATTGCGATGAAACGGTCCATCGTGGGAGGAAATTATGTCATCTCAAAATTAAGTACTGCACTGATCCTGCGAGCCACATGGATAGGCTAGTTCATCAAGGTTCGACTACGTCGGGAAGGTTAAAAGACACCGGTCAGACAAAGATCAATCGACGTACTACAAGAAGTCGTATTGTGAAGCAGTCCACGGGATATTGGCGCTTAGAATGTAAAGTGAGGACAGTAGAATGTTCCCCCAGACGACCAGCGATTTCATATTTACGGGATCAGGGACCTGACCTTTAGCCAAGTAAGAGCGGATTGGGAGGTACTGGATCCTGGAAATGGCACATGTGACCGTCAAAGGCCAAGATACCAATGAAAAGAAACATGTCAGTGCAAACAAAACGCACTGGATATTTGTTTTATTCCCTACCTCCTCGGTCTACACATACCCTTCAACCAAAGGAGTATTGAGGTGCCGGCTAAAGTAAAACTTCTCCACTGTGTCCAGACCAATGGAATAGAATATAGAGGTATCCAGAATGCATAGAGTATTTACGAATAGTGCTAACTCCCGATCGATAACAAAGAACGAAGACGTGCCAGCTTATATCCGGAACCTGGAAAATCAGAGCTCTTCCCAAAACAGAGAGGGACGAAAGACGCGCAATGCTTAAGTATTCGCTGCCGGGGGACTGTGGCGCTCTCGTATCGGCTGGCTAGTAAAAAATGAGGGGAGCTGCCAACACATTCCACCGATTCGGACATTCACATGACAGTCCACAAGAATATACAGTCGGGTCATATGATTACATGGATCGAAAAATGAGGGGAACAGAATCGATGGCTAACACGCATGCCTCCACGTCTCATCCAGATTCTGAACAGAAATAACTTACGAACTGCTGTCATCCAACTAACGGATCGCCTACTAACCTTAACGCGAGTCCATCGTGATAAACTTATAAAAAGGGTGACGGTAACCGAAGCTATGAGCAGTAGGGACCAGAGTTAACAAGCGGTCATGAAAATGCCAGTCTTTAGTGCAAGGTTACATTTCAGAAAAAAATCCATCAGGGTTTGGACGTATCCAGTGAATGGGTATGAACATTCACTAGACGTTGACATTATATATATATNTTTTAGCAGAGCTTGGAATATAAGTCAGGATTTTGTTTGATATATATATATATATATATATATATATGTATATAGCTTCCCAAACCGCGTAGATGTTCTTTTACTCCGGATTTCTGACATCTTGAGTTGTACTTTAATCTTGAGTAGGAGGGATACACGTCCTAGCTTCGAGCAGGTTCGCACGTTTGCTCGAGATGCAGCGGGTAGATCGTGGTGATTGAGCCGTTTTACAAGAGGAGCGTCCAACACTTATCAGGGCTTCGAATAGTACTTCAAAGCGTGAGTGAGCATCCGTAGACGGGTTGTCCGGAAGGTTCTTCAGTAGGTGGTTTTGGTAAGTTCACTTTGGCAGAATTACGTAACGATACAGCCCGCATTCAGGCGCTGTTACTGCCAAGAGGCCTATCCCGCACGCGACTGGCCAAAAGATCGGGCCACTTTCCGGTCCAGCATCAAGGCGAGCTCAGATTGGTCGAAAGTCTGGACCCAACAGCCAATCATGATCCAGTATCTGCCAAATGCCGGTTGCCAATGGCGCGTCCAGAAGGTACCAGAATTTCTAGAATGTTGTCGCGGCATGCACTTTATATACGACGCGCTGTATATGTTTCTGACCTGGTTTTGGACGTTCATACACGTTGGGCATCTTGGGTGGTTGTTTTGACGGGGACGCTAGCTTGAGAGGTTCGGACCAAGAGCTAAGCTGAGAAAAATACCGTTATTACAATTGGCGAACGGAAACCTGCGATATCAATTGAATTCAAGTAGCTCCGAGAATTATTGCAACAGCAACAAAAGCGGTTTGGAGAAGCGCAACTGAAGCTCATCGAATCACTGACTCAGAGACTGGATATCCAGACACCAACAACCATTACCAGTGAGTCTTCTGTTTCCTCAGCTGACGCAGCCCCAGCCTCAATCACGGAGTTCACATTAGATTTTCTTTCTGGTCACACTTTTGACTCCTGGTTCAGGAGGTATGAAGACATGTTCAAAATTGATTTTTTCAAGTTCGATGACGGATGAAGAGTCAGATCAGTCAGTCAGAGTGCTGCGAACACTCAGCGCACAGGAGCACGAACGGTATACAAACTTCATTCTCCCCAAGCTGCCCCGCAACCTCAGTTTTGATGAAACGATCAGAATACTATCTCAAATATTCGGCGATCAAACATCACTGTTCAATATCCGTTACCAATGCCTCAAGCTGGTCAAGAAAAATGGTGGTGATTTCGTCACGTTTGCCGGTATTGTCAATCGGGATTGCGAGCGTTTCAAGCTCAGCTCAATGACGGAGAACCGGTTAAAGTGTCTCATTTTTGTATCCGGTCTCCAGTCGTCCGAAGATGCGGACAGTGGAACCCGGCTGCTTCACAGAAGTGAACTGGATGCTGAAATGACATTGCAGAGCCTTACCACCGAATATCAACACCTCAACAACCTGAGACGGGACACGGCATTTCGCTCGTTATTGCCGGTCTCGGCGTCATAAATGTTCGAGGTGCAATCGTCGTGGCCACAAAGAAGATTTGTGTCGATCTCAGATGCTGCAGCCACCAGTGCTCCACCATGCAGCTTATAAATCGCGGTCTAACTCGGTGAATGAGACATTCAAAGTTGATTTTACTGGCCGAAGGAAGCTTGTGACGGTTCGAATCAGCATCCCAGTTCGATAAGCCGAATCTCCTGGAGAAGCTAATTAATTCAATTCACAACCTCACGCACGCAGCACGCGGTGTCCTCGAACAAACTCACTTTCCGAAGCGTTCACTTGAGGACCTCCTACAACGCTATGCATCTATATTCGCTGACGGGCTTGGACGGTGCACAAAAGCGAGAGCCAGACTGTGCCTCCTCCCCAAGGCCAAACCAATTTTCTGGCCAAAACGCCCAGTACCATCGTTCAGCTGTAGCACCATTTCGGTGCCTAACTGCCATGCCATCCGAAGGAAGCACGAGGGCTGGGATACTGCCAGGTTGCTTAAGCCTAGACAGGGGAAGTCGAGAGGCAGAGGTCGGGTTCGAACCAGGGACCTTCCGGTCAGTAGATTCGCGCTCTAACCACTTGAGCCATCCCGCCCCTGAGCCAATCAAAAATGATAACTCAATGGGATACATTGTGTTTGCGTAAGCATCCGACCAACTACTCTGCATGAACCACCGATCGTATTGGTCAAGAAGGCTAACAAGACCCGCTTGTGTGCAGACCTCTCTACCAGTCTCAATGCTGCACTGGATACCCATCAGTGTCCTCTGCCTCTTCCAGACAACTTGTTCGCGAAACGGAATGGGTGTAAATGTTCCGCAACAATTGATTTAGCCGACGCTTACCTCCAGGTTGAAGTCCAAGAGGAATCCCGAGAACTTTTGACCATCAATACACACCGCGGTCTGGTCCAGTATACCCGACTGCAATTCGGTGTCAAGACAGCCAGCCATATTACAAGAGATCGTGGATACAATGCTGAAGGATTCCCCCGGCGTTGCCGCCCATTTGGACGACCTCATCATTATGGATTTCAACCCCGACGAATTGTGGCAGTGCCTTGATTACGTGCTTGGTCATTTTGGAGAGTATGGCGGCTTCAGATTGCACCGAGAAAAATGCACCTTCTTCATGAGGTCGATAAAGTAACTCGGTTTCGTCATTGACGAACACGGCCGCCGGCCAGACCCGGAGAACATCGACGCCATCAAACGTATGCTAGTACCCACAGACGTAACATCTCTCAGGTCCTTCCTCGGTCTCGTCAGCCACTACAGCTCGTTTCTGCCTGCCATACATCGCCTCCGAGGCTGGTTCACTGAACCAGCTACTAACCAAGGACCACAAGTGGACATGGTCAGAAGAATACCAATGCGCCTTTGACTCTGTCAAGTCCATGCTAAGTTCCGATTTGTTACTCACACACTACGATCCATCGCTGGGCGTTGTGGCGTCGGATGCTTCGAAATACGGTGTTTGCGCGGTGATTTCACACGCATTTCCCGAAAGCAGCCGGAAAGCCATTGCACATGCGGCCAGATCCCCGACACCAACTGAGCGCAACTACAGTCAGATGGAAAAGGAAGCTTTGGTGACCGTGTTTGCCCTCAAAAAGCTTCATAAAATGCTCTACGGTCGTCATTTCACCTTACTGATGTATCACAAGCCGCTCTTTACTGTGTTTCGCTCGAAGAAGGGGATTCTGGTGTATACCGCCAACCGTCTCCAGCGATGGGCCACTCTGCTTCTGGGGTATGGTTTCAAGATCAAGTGCCAGTCCACGACAAGCCTCGGACAAGCCGATCCACTGCCGCGTCTCACTGATTCAAGCAGGCGAGAACCAGAGGATATTGTAGTCGCAACAATTGCCTTGGAACCCGAAGTGAAGTGCGTGGTTTCGGAAGTGGTTTGCATTCTCCCAGTGACTGCAGACATGGTCTGCCAGGCTACCGACCAAGACCTTTTGATGCAGCAGGTCATCAGGTACCACCACAATCAATGGCCGCACACCCATCCAAAACACGAGTTGAGACCTAACTTCAACCGGCGTGACGCATTATCACTAGCCGACGGCATGCCTTGTATTTTCAGAACGCATTGTCATTCCATGGGAGTTACAACCAGCCGTCCTGAATCAGTTTCATAAAGGGCCCCCAGGAACGAGATGAAGGCCTTTGCTCGGAGTTACGTCTGCTGGCCTCGCAGATTGAGCAACTCTCCAATTCTTGCATGCGATGTGGCGAAGCATCCAAGTCACCCGTGAAAACCTACCTACGGTCGTGGTCGAAAGCGACCGAACCCTGGTCTCGTCATCACATCAACTATGCAAGTGGTGGCAACAATTTTCGGTCGTTGTCGACGCCTACAGCAAATGGCCGGAAATCCTTTCAGTAAACAGCCCAACAACTGCCACTACAGTCCTGGAACTCCGACAATCGTTCGGTCACTTTGGAACACCGGAGAATATTGTATCCGACAACGGCATTCCACGTTATCGGCTTTCAGAGTTGTTGTCGCATGTGTTTTTGACCTGGTTTTGGGCGTAAATACACGTTGGACACATTTGGTGGTTGTTTTGACGGGGACACTAGCTTCGGAGGTTCAGACCGAGAACTAAGCTGAGAAAAAGACCGTTATTAGAACATAAAAGTCCGAGAGCTTTTCAATGGCCAGGAGAAATATACACATTTTCGGGCCGCTAAAAAGCGTGAAGATGAGCAGCAACGGAAGTGCGCATGATCAGAATCTACACAACAGGCCGGGAATGAGTGGCAGTCATCAAATGGTCCACTTCCGTGATAAATAATCGTGATGTGGTGTATCTACGTTTGGCGTTGGCTTGTATTTTGGAAGTGGTTTCGGTTGTTTCGGGAGTTGGTACTGCATCAAGTTTACACAATTACATTAAACATTTTACAATTGGTAAAACTGATGCGTACGGCGTGGGATCATCAGAGTATATTTTAGTTTAGTTATGTTGTAGCAACATCTGGAGTCGTCTGTTCGTCAGTCATCATCATCATCATCATCGACAGCATGACATCAGTGTTCAACACCGATGCTTCACTGCCGTACAGTGTTCGTCAGTGTTTAGCTGTAACACCTTTTCGGAGCCTAGCTGTCTCGCCACCTGATGGAATCACAAGGTCTGGGATACTGCAAGGTTGCCAAAGCCTAGACAGGAACAATCTAGAAGTCCGGGGTTGGGTACGAACCACGAGCCATCCTATCAGTAGGAACGCGCCTTAACCATTGAGCTATCTCGAGCTCGGAATCATCTGTCGCTCGAAAGATCAAAATCGGGAGAGATCAACGGTCATAAAAGTCCCCAATGCTTCACCCGTAAAGCGTAGATCGGCAGTAAGCTCATCCCAACAAAGACAGGTATTGGGTGGCCATCTTTATGTGAGGCAAATGTAGCAAGAAATATTTAGAAACTATCTCTAAAATTCACCTCCGACTTCTCGTCATCAATGAGGTTTTTAATGTGTACCTCTCCATCCCAGGGGAGACTAAATGAGAGTAAAAGTCATCTTCAGTTGGGCACTCAAGAAGGGACAGATGTATAACTGTGTCACCGTAAGGAGGCAAATTCGGAATAGATACTTCTGATCACTATTTCCAAGTGGTCTTCCCCAAACAGTAAACTGTGGAATAACGGATATGCCTCAGCTGAGTTCTCCGCCTGCTTTTCCCAAGCTGTCGTTTTCAGCAAGACCATCATCATCATCATCATCATCAAAGACAGCAACATCAGTGTTGACACTGATGCTTCACTGCCGTATTCAGCAAGACCAGGTAAACTGAGTGTACTGGACGCCGAAACTGGCGAAAGAAACACGTACGACGCTTCGCTACTGCAATACTTTTAATTGCCGGTCCGTATTTTTGACCAGTCAGAGCAGGCCTTGATGTTGGACCGTTCAGCGACCCGATCTTTTGACCAGTCACATGCGAGTTGAATCCATGGGCCATTGTAGTGCTTAACTGCGAGCAGTAGGAAGGTTTGAGCGCAAAATTCCGTCTAAAAGTCCTCCATTAAAGTCTCTTGAGGTAGATTTGAAGTCGGACGTAGTTCTGCAGCGGTTTGCGGATCCTGTCCGCCCAGCGTCGCAGCCGTAGTTCATGCTCGGGAGTGAATCCGACGAAACAGCTGAAGGAGTTACCGCAGTGCAGCTGAGATCAAAGGTGTTCCAAAGCACCTCTAGACTCAGGCTACTTGGTTCGGTAGACAGGATTTGCGCATTTCTTGACCGGACTTTGTCTGTGTGTCAGATCCACCTGGCTGGGCACCTTGCCATACCGGAGAAGGATGTGTCCTCGTATCCACTTCGGCCGCCCTCCACTATAAGCGCGAAACAACACTCCGGTCTTCACTGAAGCAGCGCACGGTCTCCTGATGCCATTTGGATCGTTCTTCCATCCGTGAATTGCAGTGGCCCAATTACTTTTCCGCTGGCCGTGCAGTGTTCGAAGCTTCCTTCGGAGCAGTGCCTCTGCTCGTGACACTCCACAAGACCAATTCAGCTTCAGTGTCGCTCAGTGTTAGCGGGAAGCTTTGCAAAAAAACCCTGTAAGTCCCTCGTACTAGGACTTTAGAAGCACACGCATTAAGGTCTCAAAAAATGGCTCCGAATGGCCATTCGACTGTGGATGAAACGGCGGTGAGCGGACATCGGTTACACCATTCGTCCGACAAAACCCTGCGAACGCTGATGAAGTGAGCTGACTGCCGAAACGTATTCGCCAGCCAGTGATAGTGCGTCAGGACAGTCCAAGTGGGATCTGACTGGCTCTAGTCAATGAGGCACGAGAGTGCATCCGCCTACCCGAAGCTGGTGGTGGACTGGTATCTGATCTTGAAGCAGAACGGCCCATCG
>SJOL01000181.1:41141-55751 GCA_004794785.1 Opisthorchis felineus
GTGTTCGTCAGACCTCTAACCATTGACCAACCTGGTATGAGAGACTCTGTGAGTGTCGCGGGGACACCCCCCAGTATAGCTCAATGGGTCGCTGAGGTGCGCAAACCGTCACACCACGGTAAGGTCCAGTCTCTTCGTGACGGGGCCCATCGCTAGTGGTTGGTAGTACACATGGGAATTCTATTGCTTGAGCCAAATACATCAAGGAGGGGTTTATGATCAGCCTGCAGGGCACTGGGCATTTTATGGAACTAACTGACAGCAAAGACGACAACCAAAGATTCCCTCTCTGTCTGGGTGTAATTGCGTTCACTGACGCGGGGGATCTGGCCGCGTGAGCACAGGCATTCTGACTACTATCGACGAACACATGCGAAACCACTGTACCAATATTACAGTTCGGAGCATCTGAAGCTGCAACGATTTCCTTGAACGGACAGTATTAGGCGAGCAATAAGCCAGAGCTCAGAATGGACTTTAGGGCTGAAAGTGTTTTACAATTCTTTTAACCATGCCCACTTGTGGACCTTGGTGAGTAACTGGTTAAGTAAGCCCTGAAAGCGTGGTAGTCAGAAGTGAGCTAGGTCAAGGAGCGACTTGAGGTATACCACTTCTGTAGGGGCAAGAGCTCCACGTCATAGGTGTTCTCCTCACCCTGTCGGCGGCCATGTTCGTCAATGATGAAGCAAAGTTACTTTATCGATTACTTGGAATGCTTTTTCTCGGCGCATGAGTACGATCGAACATGTCATGATGTCGCAGCTGGCATGATCAGACCATCCGAATAAGCGGCAACACCGGGGCACCCTTCAGGATTGTGTCCATGATTTGTTGAAGCTGAAGCTGTCTTGAAACCAAAAGGCAAGGGGGCACAATGAACAAAAGTGCGCATTGATGGTGAAAAAATCTGAGGAATCCCCCGGAACATAGATCTTGGAGTACGCCTCAACCAAATCAATCTTCGCAAAACATTTGCCTCCGTTCAGTTCCAAGAACATGCCATGTAGAAGAGGGTACTGATGCGTATCCACCACCGCGATGAGACCGGCGCATGTGGATGGTTACGGTAGTCTTCTTGGACATCATGACCGGTGTGGCCCATGCCAAATAGTTGGTTATGAGAACACCAGCCTCTTCAATGTCACGGCTGTTGTCTGCTTATTGCTATAATTACCATATACACTCGTACTGAATCTTTGTACGTACATTTCAGCTCATCCACGCAAGTTCTTAAACAAGCAAAATTGTGTTTATCCTCGATAGCCCGAACTCTCTTCCAACTCGTTCTTGGACGCATTCTGAACGTCCCAATTTACTTGCCTAATAATACAATGGATCCGCAGCTACGATCTCGATTCTTCGAAGCAGATCCAAACTCCGCAGATACAGCGAAACGCTGGAATCATTGGTTTCGTACCTTCGACACCTATCTGATAACCAGGCGCGCACAACAGCCTGATCAGAGTCAAGTTGCGTATCGCAAAGGAACACAGAGGCTCTCCATCGGTAAATGATAGTCACATTGTCCAATGAGTCCATGACTGTCTTGCGGTTGGTGACCTCTAAGTAACTCGATGTGTGTGTTTGTGCTGGAAGTTTATACAGGCCAAGAACAGACGACAATCAGCCACTCCCCATTACCTGTACGCTGAGTACCGACTCCAAATGTAGCACCTAATGGTGCCTCTTCGGGGCTTAGTCGTCCAACTTGGGTATTCATATCACCTACCAGGATTAAAATACCCGTCCTTCTTACTGACCGAAAAAGTCGCAACAAATCTGGATAAAAACTATCTTTCTATGTCTGTCGGGGCGTATGCCGTACGACAAATAAACACCGACCGTATTGATGTTAACTGAACCAGACAGTCGCTCAGAGCAAAGACGACTGTTTACTAGGATCTAGTCCAGTAAGGCACTTTTAACCTTGTGGGTGAGTGCAACTCTCACACCGTAGATACCACGAGCCATTGCGTCAGGATCACCAGATATACGAAGAATGAAATGTGGAACATTCGAGCACGTCCTAAGCGGCTTGAGGTGCACGACCGAAGTGGGGTCTCGTATGCGTGTTTCGGAGACACATACATCAACAGATATGGAAAGCAAGGTTTCAGCGACAGATACCTCTTGCCCTATTTGACATATAGTACGTCTGCAGTACGAATAAGATCTTTTAAGGTTAGTAAGTGATTATTTTGGTTTATTTTACTGGACGATGGTTTAGACACGGAACAATGGCTAAGGGACTAGCAGATGTGTTGATCGCATTGAAGCAATCGATGGGTGGGGATGGAATGTGGGGAAGATAAGTGAGCGAAGAGCTGCAAGGTCGATACTTTTCGGTTTCCCAAGCCTTTGACTCAAAAGTCCGACCCACAATGTAAGGGATGATGTGGGATTTTGTTCGGGGACCGTGATCCTAGCTTGACTCAAAAGTCTGAACCACGAGGCAGCGGTTGTTAGGGTTTTCTTGGAGACCCTTTCCGGAGCCAATGACTAAGTCTGATCCATTTGGCTGCAAGGGACCGGCCAGGCCCCAGGACGCGGGTAGTAAGACATTACTATTGCACTCCCAATGGAGCTGCACACCGCAGGTGCCTTTTGAGCAGCACCGGATTCTTTGATTTAAAAAGTAAAAAAAGGTGAAGTAAAAACCCTAGATAAACCTAGTTGAGATGAAGAGGTTGGGTTCGAACCACGGAGCTTCCCGTCAGTAATTTCGCACCTTATCCACTGAGCTATCTCTTGTGAAGAAAAGATGAGGAAAAGAGTTATTGCTGGCCTACCACAATAATTTCGAGGATCCTACACTTTTAGGTATTCATTCAGACACTCTAGATCGGAACTGATAACAAAAACGTCACTGACATCTATTAGAAGCCACATCTTGCAGCGCTTTTAACCATGCACAGTGGAGATCACGCGGACCCCATCTCCGAATGTGAGTCTATACCGACAGTACCCAAACCCCTCTTAGTCAATTTCACTTCACTCTGCCAGGTCAAAGGTTGACCACCTTTCTGTTCGCACCATTCTGAATTGTGCGCGGAAAACAGCAATCTTTCCAACAACAAAAAACGATGGTTCTGTATGCGCAATTCATGACCAAGCCACCGCAGCCTTTAGCGTTGGACGCATTCTTCGATTGAAGTCCCCGATGCACAACAGAAGAGTCGCCTCCAATTATCTCGTTAAGAAGACAGCGGTTGTCGAAGACCTGAAGACATCTCAGTTCCGCTGATCAAAGCGGTCACGTCTCACAACCCAAAAAAGACAACCCATACTATAGCCTGATACATAAGTCCCTTGGGATTTAGGGATATGCCACGTTGTCGTCGCAGGTGTCTCAAATTAGAATTCACGACCCGAGCCCTAGGGATTCGTGCATCGACCTCATCTGTCATACTAAAATCGGGACCAATGTAACTTCCAAGAAACGTAAAATGCTCCACAACTTCGAGTACCTCTCCTTAAATTGTAGGTGGCGTGTTTGACGACTGCATGTTCAAGAGCACCACCATGCACTTTATGGGCGTAAAGTGCATGTCCTCGGACGGGAGGATTTTGGTCAGTTCATCCAAAAAACCTGCCTATTTTATCTCCTTCGAAGACTAGAAAGATGTCGTCTGCATATCCCAAAGCGATAAGGTCTTTGTGTGAAGTCATTTGAAGATCAGGGCTTTTGATAACCGTTTCATCACCTCGTCGATCACGAAACTGAATTGGAATGGAGAGAGTGGGCGTCCTTGTTGGACACCACTTTGTGTACGGAGGCTTTTGTAGAGATCTCCGTATTCTCTCACGCACCCAGTGGGAATACAGAAAAATTATTATATTGACATTTCTGCGGCAATCCTTGTTTGGCAAGTGTGTTAATTACATACCGGTCAACCGAGTCGAATGCTCATTGGGAATCCAGGAATACTAAAATCGTGGGCCGTTTATACGCATGGCGTTGCTCTAGCACCTGATGAAGTGAAAATCGTTCAGCTGTAGCATTCTTTCGGGGCCTAGCAGCCATGCCAACGGGAAGCACGGGGGTCGAGATACTGCTAGGTCGCCCAAGCCCAGACAGGAGCGGTCGAGATGCTGAGGTTGGGTTCGAACTATAGGTGACGCCAAGAGTCCCGTTACGACTGGAATCAAGCTGATCCCCCTGTGATTACCGCGCTCGCTGCGAGCCCCCTCTTTGAATATGAACACTATCATCTATGCTCTCCAGTTGCCTGAGTTTCCCTTTACAAGAAGCTGGCGATTAGACAAAACAAGCGCCAACTCAGGACTTCATCCCCATCACTGAACGATGCGGGTGGGAGGTCATCCGGATCGGGAGCTTGGTGGCCCTTCCGAGAACATGTGCAGTCAGTCCAGTTTCTCAGCTCACGATAATTGACGAGTTCTCCAGATTCCCACTTGCATTTGCATGTGCGGATATAACCTCAGCAACTGTGATCGACTGTCTCACACAAATCTTCTGTTTATTCGAAATGCCAGCCTATACCCATTTCGACAAAGGCTCACCGTTCATGTCGTCTGAGATCAATAGCTTTCTTCTCAAAGGTGTTGCTATGAGTCATACATCAGTTTATAATCCAGTTTAACGGTCAGGTTGAGCGTCTCAAAGGTACCCTCTGGAAAACAATAAACCTGGCTTAAAAATCTCACAAGCTTCCGCCTTCCCATTGCGAATTGGTACTCCCTGATGCTCTACACAGTGTCCGATCACTGTTGTGTACGGCCACTCACCGTACTCCACAGAAAACTCTGCTTCGATACGCACGTCACTCAACATTTGGAATATCGTTACCATCTTGGTTGGCCACTCCTTGTCCAGTCCTGCTGCAGCGACTTGATAGGTCATCCAATTATCAATCGCTAGTAGAGGAAGTCGACCGCCTGTAATGCAACCCACCCCAGGCACACATTGCTTACCGAGACGGAGAAGTCGGAACCGTATTCCTTCGCCATCTAGCCCAAGCGGTTCAGAATATAACTGACGACGTTTTCAATCTTTCTGAATTCAATGGGGACACCGAGCACCTAGATACGACTGAAACAATCGGACGTCAGTCCGATACCTCTTAAGCATCTGGATCCCCTTTGATACCGTCTTCCGAATACCAACCGGTTTATCCTGAAACTCTAGAACAGCGACGCGTACATCCTTACAGTTTGAGAAACTGAGAAGCCTGACTCATCCCCTATCTACGTCAGTGCATACTTGCCCATTCAAACAATACCGGGGTGAATGTCATGATTATTGTCTGCTTATTATTATACTTAGCCTATATACTTGTATTGAATCTTTGTATATACATTTCAGCTCATCCACGCTCGTCCTTAGACGACTATAACGTTGTATATCCCCGATAATTCGGACTCTTTGAAATCGTTCTCGGACACAATATAAACGTATCAACCTGTAAAGTGTAAAGGGCTGCAGAGAGATCGGATGCTTGCATGTGAACCGACCGATGTATCACATAATTTAGTTTACCTGGGCAGATGCATAAGTCCCGGCCGACTAGCAAAAAATGAAATCACTTCGCGACTTGGGAAGAAGGTAGCATTTATCAACCTGACATTTGCGACGCCGAAGTGACAGCAGCTTGACTGTCTTAGGTAAACTGTACAATGCCGCGGTCCGATCGGTCCTGCTTTCTAGGTCGTAGACGTGGTTACTGTGCATGGAAGAAGTACGAAGGCTCTGTGTTTGGCCACCGGTGCAACCGGAGCATTGCACATCATTAGAGGGAAGTATTGCACAAGTGCGTCAAACGTTTCCCGAAAAGTTCGCTTCCCCCCGATAGATCACACCCCACAGTTTACCCTGGTTGAGCCATGCACTTCGTATGTCAGAGGATCGCTTCGTCCAACTGTGTATCGGATGGCAAGGATCAATGGGTGATCAGTCCGTGACTTGACATGACCTGACTAGGAAAACCCTTACCGGCTAACTCAGTCGCGTTGGTAACCGCCGTGACCTCGGATAGGGATCCCGGGATGAGACAAACCAATGGTTATTGACCATGGCAGATATGGCTGTGTCATGCAGCCAGTGGTGCTTCTTCATCAGAGCTATCGCCTTCACTCCGTTACTCTCACTTCCTGCTATGCTGGGCAAACAAATCCATTTGTCAGCAACGCACACATTGGGCCATCGCCTCCAACGGCTGGCTCTCATTCCGTTATTCTCATTATCCTCGCTGAACGAAGCCGTAGAGGTTGGAACCACTGCACTATGGTGCGCGGTTGAGCTGAAAACGTTAACTGAAGAAAGCGTTGTTTTATATTCCAAGGGAATGTTGGCGATAGGTTCGTAGGGGCCCAGCCGTGACACGAAAGCGAAATAGAAGCGGCTACTGCCCTACCTAGTGCTGCGGTGCCTCCCTGGCTGGAGGCGATATGATCCTGCTTGCACGTAGTCCGAAATCCTGCAGGAAATGGTATGCACGTTGACGCGCATGTTGTCATTTCACAGCCGGACTGGTCAGTTAAGGTTCGCCTGTAGGTGTGCGCCTGGCTCGTGTCGGTTGAGGTTCACAATGAACGCTGTATCGGCAACGATTTTGGCGCGTCTTTTCCGAATGAGGCGCAGATATATTAATCTGAATGCTACCCAGTAATTTGGGTACCTTATTCTTGATCGTTTTCCTTAGGAACACAGGGTTCCTTCGCAATAATTCGCCACCCTTATCTTTCCATTGTTTACTGAAGCTTCCTTCGTGTTTGTGCTAAACACTAGAATAGATCACTGGGTTATTGCTGTCAACGATGGTGGCAAAACCAGACTTTTCGTGTTTGCCTTTCTGAAGCGTGACAGATCTGACATCTAACAAGCTGGTTCTTTCAACTCGGGGCATTTGGGCTCTAGCCTTGCACTGTGTCAGGCGATTGGCAGGCAAGGCCACGTATCGCGCAAAATGCACATGTAGGATAAAACTTACGTACTGGGAAAAATACAGAAATTCACATGTGATTCTGACGAAAAGTGTCTGCTTGTTTGTAACCAGATGCTGTGCGCTCAGCGCCACACTCAATCATGCGTTCGCTCCCAATCAGAACGTGGCACAGCAAACTTACCAAGTGCTTTGGAGTTCCCAGAACAGCTTGATTTTCTTGTGCCTGCTTGCAGTATCTCAATGATTATGAATGATTGTTATCGGTGTTTCCTCAATGATCTACGAAAGGATCTGGATTCACGCCTCCAACAACCGGTCAAAGCGGAATCAGCAGCAGACGCAAATGGGATGGGAAATTCCCTACAGCGATTGGACAGAACGAACATAGTCGAACCACGGATTCACAGATCGATACATAGGATCGAGGCTTTCGCCTGAGTTTCCCGGACCGCGTCTGCCCTGGGAGTCCAGTTGCTTCCGTTTAGATGGAAAACACAAGCATTCTGAAGCGGACCATCCTAGATAACCTAACTACAAACAACTTGATGTCCCCAGTTCAACAGGGATTCCTCCCAAACCGTTCTCGCGTGACGAACATGCTCGTATTTATGGACAGCTTAACCAAAGCCAAGGACGAGGGACTCATATCGGATGCCATGTTTTTTAATTTCTCAAAAGTATTCAATCGAGTCCCACACGTCCCGCTGCTCCACAAACTCGAGTCTTAAGGGGGGCTGTTTTGTACGTTTCTTTGCTTTCATTATAACGTTACGTATTCCATCAGTTGCATAAACGTTTCTTGTTTGAATACGCAAAGCCACAAAAACGAGTATTTGTACAATTTACATACAATGCAGGCGTGGTCACGCGCTCCGACTTTCTCTTATCATTTCGCTTGCGCTCACAGCGGTAATTCGTGAGCTTCATGTACTAACTCTGATATAAAAACACTTCAGACTGTCTTCGGAGTTTATTGTATGCGAGATTTGTCCGAAAGAAGACCACTGGACATCAACGATCGGATTATTATTTACTCACCGACCTGAGCCAACGACGAACTATGTTAAAGAGAACAATTCTTAGTGGGTCTGTTCCATTATACCCTTTTTATTATTGTGTAATCAATTCAGGGTAATTATTTTTATTTCTTTGCCACACTCCTGGTAAAATAGCTTTTTGGGTATTCACAGGATTCAAGGGAAAATCATACGCTGGATCAAGGCGTTCCTATCAGGCAGAACACTCCGAGTGAAAGTAGGCAGGACCTACTCATCTCCGGCGCCGGTCTCCATTGGAGTTCCTCGAGGCTCCGTTCTGGGACCACTGCTGTTTCTGATATACGTCAACGACCTTCCAGACGTTCTTTCAAGTCCATATCTGCTTTTTGCGGACGACTTGAAATCCTGCAGTTTCAATGCCCTCCAAGTGGATGCAGATGCTGCAAAGCAGTGGTCGTTGGACGGTGACCTTCCTCAGAATGACGAAAAGTGCGTCCATATGCCATTCGGAGGGGACGCAGCGAACAGCTTTGTCGTGCATGGTGAGAGTGGACCAGAGGACAACACGAGGATGGATGCCAAAAAGAGTTTGGGTACCTGGCTCTCTTGAAACATGTCCTTCTCACTGCACTATGCGAATTCGGCGCAAAAGGCATTCGTCGTTCTACGGATGATTCGGCCCACCTTCTCCCGCATGACTCGCATGGATTTCCAAATATTATATGGAGCCTACGTCAGGCCGCTTCTTGAATAAGTCAACCAAGTTGTCTACTCAGGACGCAAAAAAGACATAATCCTCAATGAGCGCGTCCAACAGGCTGCTACGAAAATGGTTGCCGGCCTTAAATCGGTGGACCATGAAACGCGTCTCGCGGTGCTTAACCTCTTCCTCCTGGAGTATGGTTGCTTCCGAAGAGACATGATACTTACTTATGCCCTGTTTCAACAAGGTTTGGCCAACAGGTTTTTCACCGTTGAGCCAGCAAACACACGGCGGGGACATGGTAAGTATATTTTCAAGCTCGGGAAACACATTTTCATTAGGTGAAATTTTATCCCATTTCTGGTAGTTGCTGCATGGAATAACCTTCCTCAAACGTTTGCCCACGCTCCATCTAACACCCAGGTCATAGCACCTTCAGACGTTTTTAGAACGAGTCTTCGCGCTGAGAACTTAAGGTGCAGTGCTGCACCCTTTTTGCTTGTGTCTTTCAGGTGAACGGCAGCCGCTGAACGACAAGGGCGAGAGCTCCGATCCTGCGTACCAGCCCGTGAATGCGTGAATCCGTGAAAAAGGATGCTGTCTATCGTCAAGTCCCACTTTGACCACATGATGCAACTCGGGGCAATCCGGCGTCCAAATTCGTTCTGGGTTTCTCCTTTACACTTAGTATCGAAAAATCCCTTGGTGACCGGTGACCGTGCGGTGACCACCGAGCACTCAACCATCGGACCGCTCCTGATTGGTACCAGATACCATACATTCGCGATTTATCACTAGAATTTGCATGGCGGAACCATTTTCTCAAAAGCTGACCTGGTCCACGCTTATTATCACATTCCGATTGTCCCAGCGACATTCCCAATACAGCCATTACCACACAATTTGGTCTATTTGAATCCACTGGCATGCCTTTCGGTCTGCGGGACGCCGATCAAACGTTCCACTTATTCGTGGATTATTAATAATAATGATGTTTATTCCTAACTGGTGGGTGGTATACCGTCAGGCATGATCATAACTTTTCAGTCAGAATAAAAGCATGACTGAGGGGGTTGCGGGTACAGGAGATTGTGTGGAAATGGGGCACCGTCACAAGCAGTGGGCATTATCCGATGTAATAATAGTAGTAATAATAATAGGTTTATTTCCCAACTTGTAGGGAACATGCCGATTGAGGCACGATCAGGTCGTTACAACCTGAACGCGGCAGGTGACAACACGACAGTTGTGGGAACCGAGAAAAGCGGACAATGGGCATGAGGTACGACAAGTTCAAAGATGAGGCCCACTGACCTGAACTAAAACTGGAAACCGTTGCTGGCCATGGGTAACCTTGGGCGGTCGAGTAAATGGCTAGGGTCACAAAATGCAAAATGGAGATGGAGATTGGGGAATTCGATCTGGAGACAAATGCCAAGTTTTGTCTCAAAAATATGGTTTAAACTGAAACAGAGTAGACTCACTGGTGTCACTGTTGTAAGGAGGTCAGGTGTAAATGGTAGTTTTGATGGAGAGATAGTGCCGATGCATAGGGTCAATCGAACACTGAATGAAATTGAACTTGTGGACGAGGCAAACCAAAATTGCGGCAGGAAACTAGGTTGGATTAATCCGATCGACATGTTCAGCGGTTTAGATCGAGGCGGTTGGGGCCAGGTGCAAAATTTATTTGTGGTACCGCATGGTCTAAACTAGGTGTTCATCCACATTGACGATGTCTTGGAGGCGAGAAAAACCACCGAAGAACACAAGTTACACTTAAAAACCTGTTTTTGAACGTCACCAATAACTCAGACAAATGTGTTTTCGCAAGCAGACTAGCCTGATTTCCCAGGCCATCTTGCCGACTCTGAGGGAATCTGACCGTTGCCAGAAAAGGCCACTGCCATACGGATTATCCGCTATCTCGATCGACTCGAGGCCACCGTCGAGTTTTGGGTAAGGCCAACTGCTACGGTGGATTACTTCCATGCTGCTCAGATATTCGGGCGCCACTCTCCGACTTGCTCAACACAACCGCCGAATGGTTACAACTGACTGACGAAACTATCATCGATCTAGACCATATAACAGCCACTATGCTAGAAGTCATCACCCTAAGGCAATTGAACATCGGTCCTGATCGGCATTTTATTCTAAAAATGGGCGCATCACAATTCGCTGCCAGCGTGGTCCACAACAGCACAACCGCGTTGCCACATTTCTAGTCTACTTTTACCTGCACAAACCCACATAACACTTTCAGTGGGGAACCCCCAGCGATCTACTCAGCTGCCGAGCATTTTTGACACATCCTGTAAGGAAGAAACTTTACTGTTCATACCGGCCACAAACATTCTGTTTTCGCCTTGAGGTTAGCTTTTGACAGACACTCACCGGGAGAAAACCGACGCCTTGTTTTTACCTCTCAGTTTACGGCCGACACGCGCTACATCAAAGGTTTGATGAATGTCCTTGCCGACTCCCTCTCCCGCATTGGGGTAAATCAGATCGTGGCGACCCCCACTGATCCACAAGCAACCGCTTTAGCTCAGCAGTCTAAGCCCGATTTCCCGGCGTTTTGGGCCCTGTGGCCCCTGAGTTCGCCAATTTACCGCTTCTCAACTCTGGCAGCCTTATCGGTTGCGACCTGTTCACAATGCATCCCGGACACTTTGTTGCTAAACAATGTAGACGCTTTATGTTTGGTCACTTCCATTCACTCACTCAGCCCAGCCTATGGTTTACTGCCAGACGCGTGTCACAAAAATACGTTTGGCTAAACATGCAGGAGGGGATCCGTGCATTTGCTGAGCATTGCCTCGACTGTTAGAATAACAAGATATATCCAACCTGTTTTTTCTACCACCCTGCGCCCCCCACACTAAATGATTGCCGACTCTTTCACTACTGGGGAAGGAGATTCCAACTCATACGCTTCCCGGATTCGGCAATACATGCGTGGCATCCGTCCCTCGCTAACTTGACAAACCTCCAAGTCCACCCAGGTACCTTGTGACTTTGCTACGTGTGACTTCGTTTAGTGCGCATCGATGCTGTCAAAAGGCCTTTACAACGTATATACGATGGCCATTTCCGAGTGCTTCCCCGAAGAGTCGACCCCTTTGCCGTTGATCGTAACGACCGCAGAGACACAGTTAGCATTTCTCAGTTGCTTACGTGTACATCAGACAAACTCTGGATGATAAGCATATCACTGACTGCACGCTACTCAGTCATATGGTCATACTGAAGCCCCTTTCGATCAACATAGGACAAGCTCACTTACAGGGTCTGGCCGGCACCAGGAACTTCCCGTACTTTTCGGTGACTGATGATTGAGGCACTTTTTATCTATAATAATAATCATAGGTATATTTCCAAACTTTTAAGGAACATGCCAATAGAGGCATGATCGGATCGTTACAATCTGACCGTGGCCGGCAATAACATTACGGGGAGGAAAGTACAGCAAACGAGGCACGCTTAATACGTGAAAAGTCAACATCGTTGTAAGAACCAAAAAACTAGAACAATGAGCTATGAGTCACAAATAGTTCAACGATGAAGCTGGTTGATTTGAACTAAAACTGAAAAATCGTTGCTGGCCATGACTGACCTTGGGCGGTTGAGTAAATCGCCAGAGTCACAATAAGCAAAATGGGGGTGGAGATGGAAAAAGTCGAAGTGGAGACAAACGACAAGTTTCGTTTCAAAAATATAGTTTACATTGGAACTTAGTAGGCTCAATAGTGTCGCTGTTGTATTAAAGTCATGTGTAATGAATATTTTCGATAGGGAGCTAGTGCTGATTCATAGTGCCAAACGAACAACGTAAATGAAATCATTGGACTTGTGGAAGGAGCAAACTGAAATTGCAGGGGAAAACCAGGTAGGGTAAATCCGAACTAAGGGTTCAGCGGGTTGAAACGAGCTCGTCCCAGAGGCAGTTGAGACTGCGTGAAAGATTTGTTCATAGTTACAACAACAGACTCGAGTGAGTGAGAGGTAAAGTCGAGGATAGGAAGAAAATTGTTTTAGGAGTTCAAGCAGACTGGACATGGCAGTGACATATCATTGCACTGACATAATACGGTTTCTGGACAGCCCCGTAAAGGATGTAGAGGTTGCCGCAATCGGAGAGGAGATGCGTATTCCTGTGGCTGCTAGATCCGGGTTAGACGAGGGGATTGACATAGGTGGACTCAGGCCGATGTAGAGTCACGGGGACCATGTGGCTGTGAACCAGGGACCAGCCAGATTGGGTAAATTACGGCCGTATGGAGCGTTTGGAGCAACTACGGCCGATGTTTGAAGCTTGGAAGGAGGGGGAAATGAGGAAGGAATGGGATGAGAGCCGTAGCGTCTGGTGAGTGCCGGAAGGCATAAGATAAAACGGTGTCCAATAGAAAAGAGTAATCTTAAAGGGAATGACAGCAAACCAAATAAGCCTATAAAAGGGTAGATTTTTGTGGGCTGAACTGGCAACCAAAAACTAGCTGAGGTTGGCGATGTATTATGAGGGCACAAAAAGTCATCATTAGTGGGCTTCTGCTCGGTATGTATGCAGTATCTTCGGATAGCGATGCAAGAGACTGTCAGTGGTGGTCTCGCTTTTGCACTGAGCGTCAGTCGATCAGAAGGTGCAAGACCAGGGCGAGAGTAGGTGCCTAATTTTGGAAAGTCGATGACTTAGCCGCCGAGGTAGCGAGCAGGGGGCTAGCCGTTGGACTAACTGGAACGGGCGAATAAATGATGAGCTAGACATTGGGCGGCGATAATTTTATTTCAGCTAAGGAATCCAATCATAGGGTCTCCGTTGTGCAAAGCGGGGGTTAATGTGAACAGGGACATCAGACAAATAATAAGCGGTTGGGAACCAGCCTCCGAGATAATGGATAAGAACCGTAGTTTACCTAAAATCTAATGAGTGGACTTAACAGTAAGGTAAGAGTACGGATCACCAGTCACCGAGTCATTGCTGTCAGCTCCAAGAAACGAATGAGGCATGGCAAAACCATCCATTACGCGCTAGTTGTGATTGCTGGTAATCAGGAAATAGTGAAGGATTTACGTTTTACGTGTATGTGATTGCTTCAGAGGACAAAAGGGAAGAGTGTGTGTTATTTTTGGCTAATTAAATGTACTTGGGGTGGTGCAACCCCGAGGTGGGTGGCACCGCCTTGCACCTCTATGTTAGCCTTGATCCTCGCAGAGTACCTTTAAGCTACTCCATGCATATTTTTTTGAATCAAGCCAAAGGACGGCTGTCATTTGCTTGCATTTCTTGGTGTTGCCAGATAGTTGACAACCATCGGTGCCCTTTTATGGATTTCCCGAAATAAAAACCAGGCTCAGAACCGCCGGCGATCGGCGATGCACCCATGCTACTGGTGGGGTGGCGAGTATACGAACGCACCATGGTGCAACGTAACAGGGCGACCCTCTCTGCAGGGCGTACCCGTCCATCACACAAGGTTTTCATCCCTCGTGCATGCTACCAGATCTGCAGGGTGGCAAGCCACCAAGCAGTCATAATTGCGGTTTGTGCGTTATTAAATAACTCCAGCTACCACATATTTTATCCGGTCGGAGGGGGGGAGCCAGGCCAATAAAACAGCTCAGTCACTCCAAACAAGCAGACGGCAAATAACCACTGGAAGAGGCGAGTCGCGGAAGCAAACAAAACGGCAACTACCTTTTGGGCCATGGGAGTAGAATGGAGATGTTCAGCGCCTGTGTACTACGGCGACGACGAAGCATTGGTGCGAACCGCCATGTCAAGTAGAGGCGCACCACAGTGTTATGCGTACGTGTGAATGGGTGGGCTGTAGAACCAAACAAGCCTGTAATTCACTGCGCATCTTCAGACGCACTATTCGATGTGCGTGCACTGCGCGTGATCAGAGGATGCGGGATGTTTCTGAACAGTGAGGAAATAAGGCTTCAGTTTGGCTGAGGTTAGTTAAATCTGGTCAAAGCGAAGCAGAAGGCGTAAACTAGA
>SJOL01000189.1:0-55851 GCA_004794785.1 Opisthorchis felineus
ATCCTGCTTTCAGGTGGTTGAAAACAGTGCAGGACATGGCAAACGCCCAGTCCCAGTGATGCGCATGCTGTCATTTCCTAGCCGGACTTTCTAGCTGAAGTTTGCTTGTCTTTGTGCACAGAAATTATGTCGGGTGAAGTTCGCAAATGACGCTGAGTTGATCCCACTGATGGTCCCTTGCTCCAACACAATGCTCAGGTGCGTTTATTCCAATGGTGTCGAAAGGTGCAGATACCTTATTCTTAATCGTTTCCCCTAAGGACATAGCGCGCATTCGCACAAAGTCCCTACCCTTCCTTTTGCTTTCCACTCTTTACTAAGGCTTTCTTTCTCAATGGTTGTATGGCTGTGGTATTGGTGTGATGATGATGCGCATTGGTGGTTTTCGGGCCGAATGTGTGTGGAAATCGTTCAGCTCTAACACCATTTCGGTACCTAGTTGCCATGCCAATGGAAGGAGGCACGAGGGCTGGAATGCCGCCAGGTTGCCCAAGCCTAAACAGGATCAGTCGAGATGCTGGGGTTGGGTTCGAACCACGGACCTTCCAGTCCTTAAGCTGGCGCCTTAACCACTGACCTATCTCGGTATACATTTTCCTGCTTATCGGTTATGCACTGTTCTATTCATGCGTCCATTTGTCCATGCCCTATTTTTGGGCTACGTCCAATCTAATACAGTGCAATACATACAGTACTCATGATTTGGTCAGGATTCAACTCTTATTCTCAAGTAGCGTGACTGGTAGATAATGCTTCTTTATTGATTCACATTCCTTTCAACTAATCAGAAAGGTGAACGAGAACATGCTGCTAATAGAGAGAGACTGATCCATGTATATTGACCTCGGGAACAGAATAAACTAGGCGTGTTCACTGTTTTGCCACCAGTTGCGTATTCAACCTTTATCACAAGGAAGGTTTGACGGAAGGGGTTCCCTAAGCTTCCTCTATGGTGATTGGTTGAGTAGCGTCGTCGTGTCATTTCCATTTTCATTATTTGACTCCCCAGGCGTCCTTGTCCGTCGGGATCACTTGTCTGGGTGCAGCCCTTGTTTCACTTAGCGCAGAGTGTATTCTCCACCGAATGCCTGTAATCCCCACGTTCAAAATAATGAATCGGCTGGATTTCTGGGTCTCATTTTGCTTCAGCTGATGAAGGGCGCATTCTTTGCAGAGCTCATGTAATGCGTGTTTTCGCGGTTGTTTTGCTGCGTCCAGCTGTCACAGCACTGATTAACCGGATACGTGGACTTTTTGTGGCCATGGCACTGCTTTCGTTGGTCAAAAGTGCGTTTCTGGCTTAATTTCGCTGATGCATCAGTGGGCTTTCAGCTATCATCATCATCACATTCTCAGTGACAGATGGTTACACTGGTGCTTCAGTTCCGTAGAACTATGTTAATTCATTCGAATAAAGGCTTATAACGAAAGGAGGAAAAAATGGGACAAGAGGGCCCACCGCAGTCATTCCTAGGTGCACACACACTCAGAGAATCTGGATAGAAACTGACTGTGGGCGTTGACTTTGTCCATCACGCTACCGTCAGCGCTAACGCTTTTTCGGGGCCGCCATAAAGAGACTGGACTTTACCATGGTGTGACGGTTTGTGACTCCGTAATGCATTAAGCTACATTGGGTGGTGTCCGTGCGACACCCCCAGGGTCTCTCGTACCAGAGTGGTCAGTAGCGATCGGTCAGTGACGAACACAGTCTTCTGGTCCTCCATGTTGGGGATTAAAACATTTGTAGTGACTTGTTCAATAAAAATTGTAATGTACTTGCATTTCCATCCAAATACCGCTGCCTTGCGGTCAGGCTTTTGATCCAAGGGTTTGATTCAGGACCCCAATCGTCCTCCTGTCTGGGTGTGGGCGCCCTGGCAGTATCCCAGCCCACATACAACCATGCCACTTACAGCTAACAACACTCTCATTCCACGTTGGCCTTCGCGTGGTGCCAGCAGCCGGTTCGCCCTACTTGCTGCGTACAGCAGGGCGGGTAAGCGAAAACATGCTACTGCTGACGTCTCCGTTCTTACGCTTTCACGTTTCTGCTCTTCTACCCTACCCCACTCAAATTTGAATACGTTCTCCGCTGGTCCCATCACTAGGACTGACCGTTTTGCTTGCCCTGCATCACACTCAGCTGCAGCTTTTGTATGTCTGAATTCAGTAACAACCCTAAACACTTCGAATTCTGATCTCAGACACCGAAAGCCTGTCTACTTAGCCGCTTTTAATGTTCGCACACTGAAGCAAGCAGGACAACAACCGGCGCATTCTCGTCCGCAGGATTCCCCCACAGTGATGTATACGAGATGGCCAGAGATAGCTCAGTGATTAAGGCGCGAACTTACTGACCGGGGGGGGGGGGGGTACGTAGTTCGAATCCAACTCTGACATTCCGATTGTTCCCCTCTAGGTTTGGACAACCTGACAGTATCTCAGCCCTCGTGTTTCCTTCAGACGGCATGGCGACTAGGCACAAAGAGGGTTTTACGACTGGACGATTTTCCCGAGATTGGTATAAGCGTACTACAACCTCCAGTATCACTCCTTGGATTCCTGGAGGCATGTTCAAAGTCTGGGCGCCACGCAGCACGACTTTGCATTTTGTGGGCGCTAATCACACACCGAATGACTGGATGACCCTGATCAGATTTTCTAGTTGTGCCTGCGCCTTCTGCTCTTTTCTGGAAATTAGAACAATGCTTTCTTTCAACTCTTTTTTAGGAACTCAGTTTTTCTTGATTGTATGGCTATGATGAATTGAATGGTCCCCCCGAACGCCAGCATGTTTTCTCCTTTCTCAGTTGTAAATCCTCAGGTGAGATGGAACCAGAGTTCCTGTTATACGCGTCACATAACTAACTCCGCCTCACCCGTCATCCCAAACGCCCGATGTGTGGTATGTTATTTATCGCCTGGTGCCCACACTGACCGTCGGAGGCCTCAACTATTAATCCTACTAAACGTTGTGCCTGAATGTGGTTTTGTTTGATCCATCCTGACCAGTTTCGATATAATTGTGGCTTCCAGTATCACTGCTTGCGAAAACCTACGATAGAATTTCCCTGTTTCTCTCGACTTTAACCTACATTCGGTGCCCGCAACATCATCAGTTGCATTACGGCTTTTTCTGCCTTCACAGCTTCAGCGATGAAAAATTTGGGTAAAAACAAGAAAAAACAGTGGCGACATTGCTGTACAGGGTTGGAGGACAAGCTTGACGCGGCCAAGAAGCGAGAAGCGATGTAAGTCCCATTTTGTTCGAATTTAGTCGTTGCTCTTTGAAAGACTTCATGACGGTTTTGTTTTAGGACAGATAAAAAGACACAAACGTATGTTGACATCTTGGTACTAATCCGCCCATTTGTGGTGTCGTGTAGAACCTATCATTAGGGGGAACAAAGAAGCAGCAAAATTGTTTTCAGATATTTCTACTGCACCTGATGGCCGTGTTCGCATGAAACATTACCAATCCAAGACGCGATCTGGTACTGCTACTGATTTGTGGCAGGATGGTAGGTGTTTTACACATACATCCGTAACCATGCTCCTTTTACAGAAATTCTCCAATCAAAGCAGCATGTAGGTTTCTACTGACACTGTCTCATCAGTTATTGGTCGCTTGCAGAAACGAAAAAAGCCGAATTTGTCTCTTCCTGCTGCAGGCCAGTCGTACAATCCTGGTGTTGTTGATCACTTTACGTTATTATCCACACTGGGAGCAGAAGAGTGTAAACAACACAAACGCCAACAGAAAACCGAACGGTTCTTACGAGGTTTCACGGAAAACGCAAGGGTAATTTGACTGTATCCTTTCTTACCTCACATGTTTCACAGCATCCCACCGATCCAATGGAGGAGGCTCGAACCTTTTTCCATTCTCTGACCACAGAAACTCCCGCTCCCAATGATACTGATGGCGTCGGAATCGTACAGCCAAACGAAACAGAGGAAGTTGTATTGCGCCATAGAAGTCGGAAACGGAAAAAAGTCAACATGGCTGTAGAGTTGGAAAAGTTTGTTACGGTTGCTCGTGCTCACCATATCTTTCAGCATTCCAAAGTTGTTAAAAGAGCTACGGAGAGAAAGCCAAGCTTGTTCCGCACGAAAGGCTAGACTTGCTGCAAAGAAAGCTACCCGGAAACGTGACCAGCTTGTGGACTGGGATATTCCGTTTCAAATGCCCAACGAACTAGTCTCCTGCTTAAGGAAAGTCGTTGTAAGTCAACGACTGTTTAGGTTTATAATTCCGTTTCATTATCTCTATGCTGCCTTCAGACCTAAGTAAGAAACACCCATTGTATTGCTGCAGCTATGTTTGCGGAAACGGATCGAATTGCACAATTCGCTTTTTAGTCATTTATTGAACTTAACAAAGTTGCTGCCCCAAGTCGGAGTAGCAACTGAATCACTGGCCTTGTCAACTCGATCATAATGTGGCTGCCTAGCTTATCAAGTAACCAATGGCGCCAAGCACCAAAGGGTCGCATCACTATCTGATTATGTACTGTTATTCTGGTCAAGATCATTTTTGAAGAAGCAGTTGAGTATTATTCCCACTGATCTCGCTTGTAGTCTTGGACGATGTGATCACTGGAACGGCATTCATCAAGCATTCCAGTTTTTGTTTGCATTTGCTACTGATTCCGATCGATAGCATAATTGGATTGTGTTGATTCAACTCCCACTCGAGATTTAGCAATGCGTTGGATAACTGAACTTGGAATGTCATTTTCTATTTCAATTTGGTCCCATATCATGCAACCGCAGCAGATCAAATAATTTGTCTTGAACAGCCCGATAGCAGTTTGCAGCAGTTTCAGTAGGTTTCATACAGTACATTTCCTTAGAAATTTTATAAGCAGCGGAACTTCTGCAGCATCCTCTCAGTCACCAAGTGGTCGCTGTAGCAATGCGTACGCTTCAGAGGTGAAAAATACTAAATGTATCATGAGGAGCATAGCTTGCAATGAGCCCTCGGTGTTAGAAACATAGTACTTGTTTTTGACCCATGTAAGTCATAAAATTAAACTTCACAATACGGACCGTATGCGGTTGCCCTACAGGACAGTCACTCATTGCTGGTTGTCGGGACCTACAGCGTGTATACCAGATAATCGACTGAGTTTTTCGTATCCAGGCAGCGACATTCGTTGTTCACCAAAATACTTTAATCAATGTTATGCAGCGGTCTCGAGGTGGCCGTTTCCAGAGACCTGTCATTATTATGTTATTGTTTCCGTTGCTTGACGTTATTTTTGTTTTCTACGCTTATCTTCCTTCCAGCCCGAAACTGATCTCTTACGAGAGTTGGAAAAGCGCAAGAACAAATGTCCTCGCGCTCGACGTACCCTTGGCCTGACGAAGGGTACGAAAACTTACGAGCGTCGCCGAGTAACGACTTGAAGATGAGCTCTTTTTGGAAATTATATATGTACATAAGAACTAATGCGCTATCTTTTCTGGTTTGTGCAACTTTGGGGACGAGGTCGCCAATCGAGTGATGGAGTCAGATGTACCATCGGTGGGTGATGTTCATTCCCTCAGGGTTTACTCCTCGTAGAAATAAAGCACGTGGATTTTCACCCACGAATCAATGCGTTTTTTAAAGGAATAGTTGATATTCTGTTCCTTTTAGAGGGTCAGCATTTATATCTAGAGGCAGCTCAGTGATTAAGACGCAAACTGGAAGGTCTGTGGTTTAAGCCCAACCATGGGCATCTCGACTGCTCCTGTCTAGACTTTGGTAACCTGGCAGTATCTCAGCCCTCTTGCTTCCTTATTGTGGCATGACAGCTATGCACCGGAAGGGTGCTACAGGTAAAAGGTTATTATTATTATCATCGCTATTACTTTCAGATGAAAACGGTGGGACGCTCCATTTCGACTATTCACTCCAATTTAACAACTGTCTTTTAAGATGTGGTACAGTAGGACAATTTCGAGACTGCTATTTATGATCTGTTTTCGAGGTCTAACTGGTTCGGATTCAGATCCGGTGCGGTTTGTATGCTCGGAATGTCGTAGTCGGTGGACCTGGGCGCTCTTTTATTATACAATGCTACTTTTTAAAAGGGAGTCGAACCAGTTAAACCGGCCTGTATTTTTATCCCGTTGCAAGGCGAGAACGCTTTCCAAGTTTGGTAAATCGGAAAAGTTCGGTCGAAATGTAAAGGAGCTTTCGTCGTTTGGTAAGCCTGCGATTAACATTGTAGCAATCTACATCTTAGAAGGATAGCGTTTTTGTGTAGTTGGTATCCCTTATGTTTACTGACTCCATGCGACCACCAAGCTTATTTGCTCGGCATGTGTGACTCACAAGCATTTCCAACCCGTGTCATGTTTAGTTGATGGTCATCACCGTTTGCTCGCAAGCATCACCCAAGCCCTCCAGTGGACGTCTTTGATCTGCTATGACCCTGTCAATCTCCGATTCACCGGAGCTATTTGTCTACCACAGTAGTAATAAACATTATGGGTTGGAGACACGAAAAAGGAACGGGTAAGCACTTCATTGCAGCTATTTGTTAATTGATCAGGTGGCTGTTGATCTGTTCGCCGAGCTTGGCAATTGATTTGCAAACGTTTCGTCACCATTCGAGGAGACATCTTCAGTGCGCAGTGCACCCAACAGCGCACTGAAGATGTCTCCTCGAATGGTGACGAAACGTTTGCAAATCGATTGCCAAGCTCGGCGAACAGATCAACAGCCACCTGATCAATTACCAACTAATGCACTAATATTCCAACAAATTATCATTGCGGCTATCTCCAGCTTGAGGATGGGCCTGCTTCTTGATTGCTTTGAATCGTTGCTGCCGTTGCATGTCGATCGACAGTTTTCCACAGATATACCATAGATTGCCTGCTAGAAACAATGGTTGGCGATGTAGCTCATGTGCGCTACTTGGTTGTTGGTCGGTGCGCAATGACGATGTTGCCTAGATTGGTGGTGAGATTGTTGCAATCCAACTACCAGGCTCAGCGAACAGACTAAGAACCAATGGTTATCTAGCGCGAGTATCGCCCGCTTCGATCGAGAAACCAATCTACCAACCTGACTTTAGCTTTTATCTAACGTACCCTGTCTGATTTTTACTGCTAGATTACCCTAATAATAGAGTTCTAAGTGCATGCTCGCCATCATTACGTGAATCGGGTCGATTTTTTCGTGTGGAATTGGAGTGAATTCCCTTTATATCATCGTCCGATTTACGGCGGATGTGGTTCCACAGCTGTGAATCGCTGACTAAGTCAACGAAATGAACTTTGCTAGAAGATACCTCGCAATCGACGAAGCTTGATTCCGAATGATCATGGTGCAACTATTCATTGGTCATCTTGCAGTCAGTCAGTGGTGTCGGTGATCTCTGCGCATAACCAGTGGGACGAAATGTTGAGAATTTCCATCTCTTGTCGCTCCATATTCTCCGTGATCCTTATGGGGGATTCGATAAGTATCAAGTCTATAGGGCTTGAATTTGAAGATGTCACCTCCCAAGGTACAAGCCGGTTCGGTTTGGTGGTAGTTACAATGCCGATCTAGCGATACTGGCTGCATGTCTCTGTCAAAAATGACCGCGTGGTACTTCTTTTTAACCAACAGAGCTCGCAACCGATACTGCTCCACCCTCTTCGGACTTTCCGATGGAGATAAACGAGTAGGGGATTGATTTTCTGGATTAACCGCACACTGCCCTTAGCACCAAACGTTCTTTTTGGAAATCAACTGACAGATTCAGATAAGAAAAGCCTCCATTGTAGAAAGGGATACCGTTGTAGAGCGGCACGAAATTTTATCTACCGATGAATGATGAACTGGACGGTCCCAAGGAGGCTTTGTCTCGGGAATAGTAAATTATTATAACTTCTATACCGATGTTCCAATATTTTTATAGGTTCGCTGAACATACTAGACAGGTCAGTGGTGACCTAAAAGACCGAAAATGCATTCGTAACTTATCCGCACATCTGCTGCGCTCCCAGAAATTGTTCGAAAAGGCTAATGTCTCTGAAGACAAATCTCATTTTATTATTACAAAAACGGGTTTTGTTAGATCACGGACAGCAGTGGTGATTTATGCATGCATGGATGTCCTATCGTACTCGCTCATGTTTAGCCCGCTTTTTGGCTATACGCGCTTTAGGTCGATTGATCTTCGTTTCTGAAGTCCGCCTAATGTTTGCTGAGAGAGTAGTTGTACCAGAGGTCCTCCGACAAACAGTAATCAAACAGTTCCACAACGACCACCCAGGAGTTAGCCGAATGAAATCATTGGCCAGAAGCTACATTCATTGACCTGACATAGATAAGGATTTGGAGCAGTGTTGTCTCAGTTGCCCTCAATGCCTTCAAGTTGCCAAGAGTCCGTCACGATGTGAACAACAAGATTGGCCCATGCCTGAGGCACCATGGCAACGGCTACACATGGACTTTGAGGGTCCATTCGGTGGTCTGTATTACCTAATAATTGTAGACGCCAGAAGTCTCTTGCATGCGCAAGGCACTACCGAGGCTACCACTGCTGGACTGCAGAAACTATTCAATTGTTTCGGGTTACCACATACGGTAGTAACGGACAATGGTACGCAGTTCACCTCAGCTCTTTTCAGTGATTTGTGTTCGCAACGCACTGTCGTATATCCGGTCACCCTCAACCAAATGGAGAGATTTGTGAGAGATTTGTGAATACCTTTAAAGAAGCCCTGTAGATCATGTCATTGATGCTTTCTTAACCAACTACCGAACGACGCCAAATGGGAAGTCTCCATCCACGGTTATGTTTGTGACGAAATTGAAGACATTGTTCAATACGCTGCGGCCCGAGAAAACCAGAGAGACCGGAGGCGAGCAGCAGTCAAAAATTCAACGGAAAATGTTGCACTGGATGTATTCTTAGCCGGGGAGACTGTTCTTTTCAGAGATAGCTCAGCGAATCGTTGGAGTTCGGGATGGATGCTGCGACGAGGAGAAAACGTCGTCTATGAAGTGTGTGTTGGCGGATTGATGTGGATTCGGCATGACGATCGGCACTGCGTTCGAACCGGTATCATCCAAGAAAAAAAATGATTTTCCGTTAGATGTTGAAGTGTTCGAGTTGCAACTGAAGAATGAGTCGACGGAATTAAACATTGACGTCAACCCATCTTCGTTGCAAAGAAGAACTGGGCGACGAATGATCCCAGCAAAACTGTTGCAGATAAACTCCAGATGGAGAACCTACGATATATCTCCAACAGGGAGATGTGTCATGACGCGGCCAGACACGAAAATTACATGTACAGAGAACGACGCGTCGCTACGATCACCATCAGTCACCACACGGTCCGGGTAGCAGATGCGTGGGCGCAACTTACCGAACATAGCTTAGCAGCGTGCGGCCAGCGGAGCGGGTGTAAGTGGTCACGACAAGAACGTTGGCTGGACAAGAACGAACTAAGCTAGTGACCATATATTGACCATTCAGCTATGCTATATACTTACGCACTAGCTCTGTATGTTTGACGTGACCTGAGAATACAGCCGTTTCCTGATCTTCTGTCTTTTTATCACGTAGTCTGGCAGGCCCAATTCCGGCATAACCAATAGGCGGTCCCACGATACGTCGAGAAAACAGGATTCTAGATAACTCTCCGAAAAGGATGTTTCCCGGTGAGAAAACAAGATCGTATCGCACGACTTAAGTTCTGGAACAGCGAAATTTTGTGTTTCTTTTGGAGGCGTTTTGAGCGGCTTTCATGAAAGCAAGGATGAGTTGTCAGTCTCCCCTGAAGCATATACTACAGGTTCTTCATTCTTGCATATGAGTGGTTGGCACACTGGCGCAACACTTAACATGTGTAATCTCTTCAGTACTCCCGATCTAGGTAAGCATTAAGGAGTTGCTCCATCTAGCTGAACTGGAAGGACAATTGACAAACAATTTACTCTGCTAGGAAGACCCATCCTTACGAAACAATCTTAACAATGGTATTATTAGAATTTGGTGACTTTACGTTGTGTGTAGAGTGGTCCTATCCTTCAGGTTTACTACGTTCAACCGTTGGTGGGAATTATTCCAATGATCATCCTAAGGCTAACTTATCGGTTAAGTCAAGTCATGAATTTGGCGGGGTAATTTTTCAGTCATGCTTTTGTCACTAACTACCTAAAGTAAGAGTCTACCAACGCGAGTCAACACATTTCCATAGATGAGGGAAAGAATACTTGACGGGAATGCAATAATTCAGTGGTGAATTTTTATCCCACATTTCTGCCACTACTTGAGCGTGTCTAGTAATAAGAATACACAGATTTCCTTGGCATAGCACCACTGATAATATTTCCGACGACTCTTCGGAGATTTATTGTTTTACTCTGACACCCGAAAAGACGATATTTTTCAGTAAAGCAACGATATTAAAAGGTTTGTGTCAAATTGCCATACCCAGTCGAGGGAAAAATCGTAAATCAGTTTTACTTGTTACTGCACGTGAAAGAACTTCTCCACTTGTCACATGCTGAGTCGTCAGTTGTTAGCCATTTACCTCTCGAACCTTTTGTGATACTAATCTACTTCGTAAATAGATTTCATTCGAAACTCAATGACGCTTCGAATGCATTCCATTTATAACAATGAACGTTCTTCTCAGGTCCAAATCGGTGGAGATGGTTGTTTGATGCACTGTGATGTAGATGGACGTCTGTTAACAAATTTTCGTCACCACTGACGTTATCCGGTTAAGATGCATAACTGGGCAACGATTACCACACACGGGTGAGTAATATTAGGCTATCAGCTTCACTTGCAACGAGACTGCCGGAGTCCCTAATAGTGCGATGCTTCACTTCGGTACGTGAGACGCAATTCCGAGAGCAAAAATCAGGATTTCGACCTGGCAGAGGATGCATTTGTCATATTTTTACATTGCATTAAATGCTTGAGCAGAGCCTCATACCACCAACCAACAATCGCGGTTTTCCTCGACTGTCAGGTAGCCCTCGAATCTTTTGATAGATTAGCTCTCCTACATACTCTTGGCCAGAGGAGATATCCTTGAAGTTTGGAAAGCATTCTTCGTGCTCTTTATTCCCACACCTCCGGACGTGTTAGGGTTCACAAAGAACTTCCCAGAAGCTCCCTGCCAACCAGTGCAGTTCGTAAAATTTGTATCCTCTCTCCTTTTTTGTTCAGTTTTTTAGCGGTGTCATAATGCAATGCACACTCCAAAGCACCGTGAATCTAGATGTGAAAATTGAGTCTGAAGAGAGATGAATTGATTTGGATTATGCGGACAACAGTTTTGTTGTTTGACGGTTATTTGTCCGCGCAAGTACCTTAACGAGAATATCGGAGGTGGTCGCATATTTTGGCATGAGTTTTGCGCCTTCATAGCAAAGTCTTCAAGATATTCCGTCTACTTGTGCTTTTCTGAAACCCTAGAATGGAGAGCTTGAGTTGTCGGTTGCTTCACGTATTTTGACATTGTGTAAGCCGTGGCTGCACTGTAACATAGAGTTAGTGAGTGGATAATCATGGCGCAGGCAGCGACATTTATGATATCACAAGCGAAGTTCCCTGACGCTAAGGGACCGTGTACATAAAGTAACGGTAACAGCTGTTTATGTTTCTGGGACTTGGCCCCTTCGATCCGAGGGTCCAAGGTGTCTTCAAGTGTTCGATCACCAGCGTCCCGTAGCACAGCAAAAGTAAGCTGGCTGCAGCGAGTCTTCATTACAGCAATGCGTAAGTGGGTACTTGGTAGTGAATCCAATTAGTTAGAGCAGCAGATTAAACCTACCAGGTTGAGGTTATTTTGGGGCATGTTGCGTATGCCTGACCACTGTCTACTGAAGAAAGCGTTTTCTGCTCCGAGGGGTTGTTGGCGAAAGGTCCGCGGATGACAGACCAGGACATGGCGGCTACCATCAAATTGTGTTGTGGGATCTTTGTGCCTGCATGGCTGGAGTCCACGTAATCCTGTTATCAGCTGGTTGGAAACCCTGGAGGACATGGCACACAGTCGATCGCAGTTGAGCGCACGTTGTTTTTTCTAGCCGGACTGCCTAGCTAAAGTTCACCTGTCATTGTGCGTTGGGCCTATGCCGTGTGAATTTCGCAAATGACGCTTGTTTGATTCCACTGATGGCGCCTTACTCTGACATGATGCACAGGCGTCCTTATTTTGATGCTGTCCAAAGGTGCAGACACCTTATTCTTGACCGATTTCCTTGAGGACATAGGGCTCATTCGCACGGAGTCCCTACTCTTCCTTTTTCCTTCCACTTTTTACTGTGGCCTTCATGGCTGTATGGCAACTAAACAGCAGTATATATCACTGGTGTGTTGTTGCCATTGATGATGGAAAGGATCCCACTGCAACACCTCATCACCCTTTTATTATTTGCCATCTCTCATTTGGATGTCCGTTCTCCTCATACCAGCGATCAGTCTCGGCAAACCATGCAGTCCGGTACAAGGTGGCCCGAGGAATGTTATTTCACATAATTCATAACAGTTTACATCATGATACTATCGTTTTATTCACATTTGCGAGTGAGAAAACGCTTGAAGGTGAGGACTATAAATTAAGTAGATATTTTCTGTGAAAATGATCGTTTCAAATGCATCCAGTGAGGAAGAAATGAAGAGGTCACTGAGCTCCTCCCTACAGAATTTTAATTATTTTTGTGCGTGATGAGTTGCGTCATCTGGTCTACCAGAAAAGAGATGCGCACTGGACTCTCAAGCGACCAAGTGATATCCTATCCATTTCAACAGCAAAACATTTTTCGTGTAGATTGCCGTTAGGCAAGGATGTCAACAGTCTCTGGTGAACGAAAATTCGCCGGGAGAAGTTGGATTGCTATGTGTTGTTCTTTCCCTCTTTTGATGTGGGAAAACTACAAAATTTACAAACGGACGGGCCGAAGACTGCGTGATGTGAATACGGATTCTGAAAATCCCACAACTACGTACTAGTACTAATCTACACTGGTACAATAATTCTCTCTCGACGCTGCGCCAATCTAAGATTGCCGTAGAAATACAGGTTTGGTTGCAGCCTCAGAAAAACAGGACGATCCTTTTCAGTTCCAGTACATAATGAGGCCTACTAAGTTGGTTTATTTGGAGCACGCGTCCGCCGGCAAGACTTGCGAAACCGAATACTTTATAGTCTAGGTGTGGCGTTTGTCTCAACCAGTCCTTGACTTATTCACACAGAAGGACGTATTGCAAGAGTATTTGCGAAGGCAAATACAAGGCTTTGGAAACCCGACAGTACCTCATCTCTCGTGCTTCTTTTGAGTTGCACGAAAGCTGCACACTGGAAGGATGCCTCAGGTAAACGATTTATTTTTTAAAAATTCATCCGAAAATTTGACTACATTTGACTTAAAACCTAACTTAACCCTTATCTCTCCTACACGTTTTTACGTGTTTTGAGGGGGATGAGTACATGAGCTGCAACCATTCCACGGCACAGCTGTCCCTACTGAACAGTTTAAAAACGGCATTAGAATCCCCCTGTCACAACCACAAGCACTTAGATTAAGATCAATAAGGTGTCTTCTGCGTAAGCGCATGTGGGAAAACTATTGAACTGTATTTTAGAAATAAAGGCCGTTGTACCGCAGGCCTCTCGAGATTTCTGCATCAGGACAGGAACCAAAAGAACCGGAGCACTTATGTTAGTTCCACAGAGATACACTGAAAACGAATCACGGTCGGCTTTTGCAGTTTTCGGACCATTTTTCAGTAAATCCTTCGGATAGAAAGTTTAAACTTCTGCTACACTATAGTAAATCAGACGCACAAAACAATCTAGCTGCTGACATCGACGACATCTTATCCTGTGGTTCACTGGAGTGTTTGAGAACCTTCCCAACGGACCTGGACACTTAGTCCAGAGGTTAACAGCCGGATGATAGTAACCAAGGGGTAGCATGAATAGCTTGCTCTAGCCGATCTAATAGGTCCAAATTAGGACGAAAGAACCTATCGGTCTGATCCTTTCGGAATCCGGCTACATTTTCCCCATCAAAATTGGCTAAATTCTAGGTCCACCAGTTCTTCGTTCAGTGGGTGGTTAAATGAATATCTTGACTTTTCACCGGTACGCAAACTTTTATGACAATGTCAGAAGCTTTTTACTCCAAGAACAACATCTTCGAACATTAGCACAACGAGACCGAAAACGTGCTGTTTTCAAAGTTATCTTGAACAAAATGCATTACATAATTGAACTCATCTGCATCGTGGTGGATACTTCAGTATTTCTGCGGATAAAAAACCGGACAGTATGCTTTTGGCCATGAACGAGAATTTCAACGAGTCAAACATACTTTTACTTCGTGGTTGGTTCGCATAACAATTTTATGATGATTTGGTTTCTCATACACTGGTGACAATGTTACAATCCTAAGAAAAGCGCAATAAATCGCGCACGACGATGAAACGATTGTGCTAAGTACCTTAGAACTGTGACAGACATGAGAATGATACTTTTTTTACCTAAATAAATGTCAGTGCAACCTCTATCCATAGGTAACGACATCGTTCTTCTACATTGAGTCCCACTTAAAGCAAAATGAAATTTGATTATAAAAAAGAACAGTAGTAATGTAGATCAGTTCGATGAATTATTCTCTACCTGACTAGGTATACCTCTCGTTCTGCCTACCTGTACCGTTCATTGTCATGGACAACCGTTATTATTGTAGTGACTGGCGGAATGCACCACACAATGGCTACTAACTAACATTCCTAACATGCCGTTTCTCGTTATGTACGATGCCGATTGTTATGTGATAGCCCATTAGAACAATTAAAAAGCCTAGTTACCGCTATTTAAATGCATTAAACATCGTTCGAACATACGACCACCACATTTCAGGGCGATGCGAACTATCATCGAGCTCCTAGCTCCGTGGTTGTTCTCTCTGAGCGTTGTTTGTTGTCTTCAAACCTGTAAGTCAACCTGCTGTCTGCGCAGCTTGAAGTTTGCGCTTTTTGGCTGATCGTTTTGAGAGAATAGGCAATATAAAAAGCTACTGAAAAAATTGAGTGAAAATACGCTGAATTCTGCGGCTCCGTCTTACCAAACCACTGCTAATTCACGCAGAACGATGTCGCCAGTGGTAAAAACCATGGGGCTGTTATTATTGTTGAAAACAATGCTCGTCCAAACATCGCATTAGTTTTAGTGTATTTGGTAACATTTGATTTTTAAAGCGAGTCTACCTATACTAAGAACGACAAACAGAATTAATGATCCTCGCAAGCGGGAAATTCATTTTATGGTATTTGGGACTCAGCGACTGTCCTAACCTGTTGATTTTAGCATCAGAATTGCTCGTGTACTAATTCGGCTGATTTTATGCGTTTTGTCTGGGTATGATCCTTACAAAGAAATGGTAAATTTGATTTAATTGTTCGAATAAACTTCGAGGTAGTCCACAAAAGGTGACTATTACCAGCCAGCAATTTGAGAAGCCGGAAAATAAGTTCCGGTGACACTGCCTACGCTATTTCTGTTATTTCAAACTTTCAAACTTCAAACTTCAGAAAACTTCTCATACTGGGTCATGAAGTGTCTCTGTCTCTCTCACGAGGGCGGTTTTCCTTGGAGAGTCATCATCATCATCGACAGCATGACATCAGTGTTCAACACCAATGGTTCGCTGCTGTAAAACCATGATTTATTTGAAAGCCTTATCGTGAAGAAAAGAATGAGGGTGGACGGGGAATGGACGTAGTGCTACCTTACTACAATCATTCCGAGGTGCGTACACTCCCAGACACTCATTCAGGCAATTTGGATAGAAACTGACAACAAGAACTTCACTGACATCGGTTGGCAGCCGTATATTGCAACGCCTCCAACCAGGCGCAGTGTGGATCACGCGGTCCCCATCCTGGAAGGCGAGTAGCACCGACAGCACACAAGCGTTTCGTAATCTCCTTCATACCCCTCTGCCAGGTCAAGGGTTGGCCACCCCTCTGCTTCCGCCACTCTGAATTGGGCATGTAAAACAGCACTCTCTTCGGCAAACAATGGCTAGGCATACGCAACACGTGTCACAACCAACGCAGCTTCTGGTGCTGGACACATTCTTCAATGGAAGTACCCGTTGCACAACCGAAAACTCGCTTTCCAATTGCCTTTTTACATATTCGCCGATACCAACCCGCACGAGCTATGGTTCTGAGACAACGACTGAAGACGTCTCAGTTCCGCTGCTGGAACAGGCCAAGTCTCATAGCCATACAACAAAACGGCCAGCAATGTAGCTTGACACACACGTCCCTTGAGGTTCAGGGATACACCACTCTGACGCCATAGGTGTCTCAAATTAGCAAACGCGACCCGAGCCTTGCAGATTCGTGCATTGACCTCATCTGTTACACTACAATTAGAACTAATACAACTTCCAAGATACGTCAAACGCTCCACAACTTCCAGTGCCTCTCCCTGGATTGTAAGTGGCGTGTTCAGTGACTGCATGTCCAGCAGCATGACCTTACACTTTGTGGGTGCAAAGTGTATACCAAAGGACGAGATGACTCTGGTCAGTAAATCCAAGAAGACCTGCGCCTTGGGGAGTACATGATTCCATATAACAACGCTGGACCCATTCCACTGCATAGAAATTACTCTGGAGTGAGAAGTGTTGCTCTATCCCCTAAGGTTGGTATTCCATTATGGGTCGCATCCATGGAAGTCCCCTACCAGTTTACCACTTCAGATGGCTTTCTGAAAGACATGGGTATATGTGGACAATCAAACCATAATTTATTTAAACCTCAACCAAATCAGGGTCACCAAGGTTTGTGAGATTTTTTCCTATTTTTTGCACATTTCTTACTTTCACCGATAATTCCCAATCGTTGTCTACAGTATCATGACGGTTTTTATGGGCAGCTGCCTGTGTGGCCAGCATTTTGGCCTGGGTCACTCTACAAAGGCACAGTAGGATAGCAGCACAAATTCCGGTCATAGAAAAACTTTCTGTTGATACGGACATCACTTTTACTAACAAGGGCACAACTGGCTTTCTGCACTCAAGATTTCTTGAGGTGACTAGGTGATAACCTTGTACTACATTGGTTTTAGACACATTGTACCTATAGTAGGTGATGGTAAAAAATACTTTCGTTGTTTCCAGCACTGAAATTAAATTCCATTTCAGTTTTTCAGCGATACACCGTATCCACTTTTGGTTGTACGCTTCCGATTATTGACTCCGAGCCTTTTGCTCTAATGCGCTTTATCATCCAGCGGTAAAAGCAGGGCGGTAGTGTTCTCCTTGGCCGCAAAAGAATAATTCTGAATAAAGGTCCACCGTAAGCCTTGAGATCAGTAAACCCGTGCTTTATCACAACGAATGAAGTGGGCACGTAAGAGCAGCCCGTGAATGGCTGCCGGATACAAAAAAAGATTAATGCTAGAAAGTCGACGTGCCGGCAAGAAATCGACGTTTTGGGGTTCTGATCTCTGATATCATGGGAATTTTGCCCACATGTGGAATTATCCGATGTCCCTTGGCGTCCCTTTTGAAGTAAGTTGTGACCTTGGAAAGATGCATTTGGAGGAACTATGGTATTGCCTCACCTGTGGTGATCTAATGAACAATTCAAATTCACAGACGATGTGTGTTAATGCTGGTCATACTTGATGGCCATATAGTGATCCAAAATGTATATCCATCGATGGAGTAGTTCGTCTCTAATAGGTTTAGCCTCCAGACACGTGTCTTCTACGAGACAACCCAATCGATTGCGGATTTGTTGGAAGGTGCCCGCTCATTGGAGGGAGAAAATATGGATGTTCCTCATTTTGTGAAAAACTAGGGTATGAGTTTTGGTTCCATAATAGATTTGCATTTTATGATATAGGGGGAGCCATCCCATTGCACCATGAGTAAAAGCACGCACATACCTGGAGGAATAGGAAGAACTATGGGCGTCTTAGTGAGATATATTCAGGGGCCTTTTGGTATATAAACTGTGAAAAACAATTCCCGGTTGAACAGGAGGTTGCTGACAAAAAGTCACACGGTGCCCCTTCTTCAAAAGGAGCTTGCTCCAAATCCCTTCGTACAATAGCAGTGTTTCTTCACGAACTGAACTAAGTTCATCCGCATGAGACAAGGGTAAATTTTACTGAGTTCCAAACTATATTTGCCCACAAAGTGGATAATTTTGACCCCAGTCAGTCGCCTCTAAACCATCGGAAATGAAGTGTGATAGGTCAGAAGACCATTCGGCAATACATTTGATGACCGCACTAACATTGTTATAATCATCGCTGAGGTGGTAGCGTCTTTAACCAAGCCATTCAGATGAACTCATAGTTGACTACTAAAAGTCCATGAACGGTGTTTGAATAAAGGAGATTCACGTGAGTAGAGCATAGTTAGGAAGACGCCGTGCAGTAATCTAACGAAAAAAGAAGCAGTTGGTTGAATTTTCAAAGTCTTCCAGTCGTTCAGACCACTGCCAGTGGCGAGATAATCATTCAGTGATTTTGTTTTCCTTCATCAGCGACTCTTTAAATGTCACAATAGAAACAAGTTATCGAGAAAAACATTTTTCCTGGTTGTTTACAGCTAATACATTACAATTTTACATGGAGCTAGACAAATCACTTGCATGATTAGACACACTCACTGGTAAAAGGGTTAACTTGGAGGGGAGGTTGCACAGGTCGGTGGGTTACAGAGTCAAATGAATTACGTCACAATCAAACGAAGTTGTGGAAACAGAACAGCTAATAGGCCAGCACAAGTTCAAAAGGCACCAGTTTTTTGGATATAGAACCGTGGGTTGCATCGTCTGGTTCTCACAGTCTCTGTAGTCACTAGTGGCTTGAAACGTACTGTTTGTGACAAGTGCACCAGTGGCCCGTATAGGGCTTGTCCATGAGATGAGCAGTTTCAGCCAGCTGTGGCAAGAAAGCATTCAGGTACGACTTTTTATCCGAAATTCAGGAAAACTGGATTATTTTCACGTGTTTCGTCGAACTGTCTGTAGGACTTATATAGGACACCCGACACCATCGTGTTACTGAGTACTCAGAGAGGCCAGTGGTGCAAGTTAGCAGATAATCTGAAACTGAAATTCAGACAACGGCTATAGGCCGCTTGCTTCACGCCAGTATAACGGTTTGGCTTGCCGGTAAAGCATGCTGCTCTTGAATCACCTGTGAATTGCAGAGGTAAGTAGACAAACGTTTTTCCGGCAATATGCCCTCTGAGTACGATTCGCTCTGGGTGTCCGCTGTGCAAAACTGCGTGCTTCAGAATTTATGTTGGTGAACTCAAACCATAGTACCAGTCCAACTGACTTTTTGGGCAAACGACTCACTTTACTTCATTGCAACACTTATTATTGTACCTGAGCATATGAGTAACCTAAACCTTCCAAGTGAACAGTACAGCGAACAGATTTTTACAGTTACGTTTATTCAGATGGTTAGTTAACTGTTCTTCTTGGCAGGGGCGAGCCCACTCTGCAAAGGGTGATGACAGTTACTGAGGGGGGCTGAAACGCATCCCAAATTTCTGACCACAAATCTATCGTCAATTAGAAAAAACGAAATGGGTGAAAACAGTAAATATATGTATAAAGTGAGTCAGAAATCAGGTGAGACGAGCCAATTGTCGGTGACTGTTGGTTTCAAACTCGGAGACTACTATGCTTCCCTGAACAAATTAAGGAAGTGTATGCACTTCTCCCCGACGTACAGTGCAATGCTTTTTACTGGGGTCTTTCATCAAGACTGTTTCAGTCCCGGCAGTTCACAGTGAGCGGAAGTACCGTTATCAACCCCACCATCACATTAATTCGATTAAATGCTGCTGTTCTGTTCATGTGGGTTGTGTGACCATTCACGAAAATTAAGGTGAACCAACACGTATATGGAAGCCCAGTAAACCAACCAATGAGTCCATTGTATCAACCCTGCTGTTTCATCCGCATACGAGGACTGTCTTGAACACCAGAGGGATAAATGAACTGAAATGTGCATTCATATACCACGCTTGAACAGTTAGCTTCCTGTCCTGACTTAATTATTCTGGTAAGTCCACACCAAATAGCTCTTGATGGACCTCGTCAGCAGTGCATATCCTTTTCAGGTGGACAGCCGAACGGTGTAAGTTTAACATGCAAGGTGAGCGTGTAACCACTACTTTATCGGAGCACGCTAGGCGCACCTGAATTGTCACGTTTGAACAGGTGAACAGGCATGTGCTTGGGCGGTGTTATCGGATATTCTGAAGGCGCCGTCCGACGCCGAATGGATTCATAGCAACTTTTCCACTTCAGGAGAGTCTGGGTGGTACGCAGGTTTAGTGTAATAATGCGGTTACATCTCCTAATAACGCTTAGCAAGAAATAAAAAAGCCTACAGGTGGCGTCCTTTTCTGGTCCTCTTTTAGTTGAGAACAGGAGTAAACGTAACTGTTGTCTAAGGAAAACTGTATGCGTGTAAAACAAAAAGTTTCGGATACATTGCTGAATTCGCACCAGAATGAAGCCTACCTGTGATAGATATATGTTACCTACAATGTACCACCAAGTTACAAAACCATTCTACCTATATTTTTTCTCACTGTCACCCTCCGCTTTTAATGTGAACATCCCGTTGAAATCTTTCAGTCCTTATTCATGTTCACGAAGCAAGCTTAAATTTGTTTTGTTGTAAGCATAACGAACGGGAAAGCTGCTTTTTCGTCTTATTGCATCGGAGCCGTATGAAACGAAGAGTAAATACCTGCAGAATACGCCACATCGACAGTCATACCTATCTGCAAAAAGTATACGCGAACACTGTGAAAACCGTTATGGCATGAGCCTGGTATCTTTGGCATCGAATGTGATCTCTGGTCTCATCCTCTGAAGATTGACTAAACATAGAGTGGCATACCGGTGACATCCAAGCTGGGTTCCGTCCCGCAAGATGATGGATGGGTCATATATTTACTCCGCGACATCCTGGAACATCGGTACTACTTCCAGTAGACAGCAGTGGTCGTCTTGTCTTGGCCATCGGGCACTGTGGCAGTGTCTCTGAAGGAAAGGTGTCTCCCGTAAATTCCCTACCTTCTTAATGCGCGCCAACCCCTTGAGGCGCGTGAAGGTCTACGGGATGCTCTCGCCTGAGTTCCCATCATATAGAGTCAGTAAAGACTATCATCCTTCCTCCTTCTTCTTCAACTTCGCCGTTGATGTGGTAATGGAAGACTCACCTCCGGTCTCTACTGCCTGTGGGGTCGAAATGCTCCCAGAGTCATCGCTCATAAATGTCGAGTACACAGGATCTGACGTCACAGTACTGCAGACAGTATTAAATCGTCTAAGTAATTCTGCTTCACCGTGTGGTATGGACTTCACAACTACAAACTGTTGAGTTCTGCTGCAATACTGGTTGACACCAAACCCGAAAGTCATGTTTGCGATGATCGGATGAAGGTAATAGACAAATTTGTCTACCTGGGTAGCTGAATCAGTCCAGGTCGTCAGGATCAGTCATTTTGATGGTTTTCGAAAAAAAGTCCGCGATAGACGAGCTGGTCTGCGTGTGATCCGTATGCCGGTCGACTGACTTTCTTGGACAGCTTCTTTTGGACGACCACTCGGTAGTCGAAAACTGTCCAAGGGGAGGTGAATGAAATGACTATGCAGCAAACCGAAAGCCACTAACAACAAATTCAGCTTTTCTAGTCATTGCTGTCTTCCTGGTTGGGGACGCCAAGACGGGACACGTCAGTGGTTGAAGACATTAGCAGAAACGGCTCAGTCACGCTCACTGGCGCAAATGTATTCAAACTGTGTTTTCCCAGTGCGTACATTCCTTTTACGTTCTCCTCGATGAAAAGCCCACTGCCATCCCTAAAATCACGTGTCACTTGTATCCAGCGTGTAGTTATCCACCTCCATCTTCCCAGATCACCGACAAACGAAAAGGTTACAGCATCCCCTGCAGCAGCAGGGGGTAGAAACTTTTTAACTTTTTTAACAACTAAGCAAAAACAACTGTTTTGTTATTGTTCACTGTTCTTGAGTAAAACTGCCATGTGGCCTGTCTCTATCTTCTAGGACTCAGCATTCAAATCCTGCGAAAGACCGAAACAACGTATACTTGTATACAGCTCAATCTTGCAAGACGGAAATGAACTTAAAGGTTTTCTCCCAAATCCCTTGTTCACCAACATTTCGTTAGTTTTTAATGCTTTGAACTTTCCTAACAATTACAATAGTGCTGCCCGTTAGCTTTTGTGAGTTATGCCCGCTTCGAGGTAAATTGATTTTCATCCTATATTGCGCAGCCGCTTCAGTTCAAATTCCCAAAGCCACAAGCTACCAGAGCTGTTTTTCACTCGCACAACTTTGGGTACGCTCAAACTATTCGTTATGTTCCTCGCTGATAACATCTGAGATATTTTAAGTGTCAAATAAACCGGGGTGGTGAGTTCCAAAAACAGAATGCACGCAGCATAATTCATCCATATTTCATATATACACCTCATATATTTCACGTGGGGTCTTAAAATTTAGCACAAAAGACTGATCAGAGTTTGCTGACAATGTTCAGGTTTTTCCATCAACTCAATAAATTCCATTTTTACTTTAATATTTCACTGACCACAAAGGTATAGATTTTGTGGAACCGAATGAACTAAGTGATCTAGACCAGGAAAAGGGAGTTCGCTTTTGTCAGACTTGCTCCATTTTCATGAAGGAACCTGTGCAATACATTCAAAATACAACCAACGCCGTTTCATATCAATCCAGAAAACCTAGCATATTCATGTGCTTGTACGCTTTCAGGTGAACTTCCTATACTGCCCGTTCACATAAAGGTGCATGCATCACAAAACGAACTGTTGGCCCAATGGGAACTGTACTCCGTAAATGAAGAGCCAGTGGATGGGTTCACGGTGACCATCAGACATTTGGAGGCAAGTCAAGAAATAAAAACTGTGCGGAACTCTGTCCGTGCGACCGGGTTGAAAGCAGGCTCATTTCACTGGATTCGAATCACTCCAGTTCGCGCAGGAAAGGCGACCCGTTTCTCAGGGTGGACTTGTGCCACAACGCTGCCGAAGCGTAAGTTTTGAAAATGCGTGTGCTAATTTTGCTAACCAAATTATCCAGTCTGCGAAGGAAGAGTTCAGTGAAGATGCTTTGAATGTAGAGATTTCTCAGTTTTCTGTATAGTGAACAACGTAAATTCCGTCGCCCGGGGTAGAATACGCTGCTGTGCGTTTAAAAATCTGTATTCCCTACGTTGTTTTCATCACAGAGTTGTATGTATTCTACATTTGACTGCACTGTCTACAATTATTCTGCATAGCATTGCAAACTCTACGTTGCAACGGAGGATATTTGTGTAAGATCGGATTCATTAATGTGACGACTGCTTCAGGCGCAGCAAGAGTTGCGAAACCTTAGTCAGTTGCTGTCGGTAGAAGGTACTGATTCTGGTCATTTTGGAAATATCCTCTTTCAGGTATCTGTCATGACAGATAAACCATTGTAAGGTTATTTTCCAGTATGCATCTCAATACTGCTCATCACTAGTCATCATTGCTCAAGGTTACTCATGACTATTTAGCCGTCTATTTCAGACGAACTCTTTCATAAAAAGGACTCAAGGACGTTTGTTTTTCCGTCAGATCAAAGTAAGCTTGCAACAAAAAGTGAGGTTTTGTGTCTAACTGGTGCCTTACAGCCATGTTTGACAATAGACGAGCACAGCTGGAGGCTACCTAAAAGAAAACTTACATTTGCCATTGAGGAGAACGTGCATTCCACATGAATGAGGCAGCCACTCAACAATTTGGTACCATTCGTGTGCGGTATGCGACTGCGTGAACTCCGAGTGTCTGAATGGAGACTTATTGAACATAATAACTTTTCATTCCCGAGGTTGGAGCGTTTGGTCCCTTTTACCGTCAAAATTTGATGTGCATAGTGATCTATCGAGGTGTGCTATTCGAAGATGAAGTTCCTGTTCTACGAACTGGACAGAAATCAGGACCTATCAAGAAGCTATCATTTCTGGAAGGTCTAGTAGACAATGAATGCAACGACTATTCTACGGGCCTGCCAGAAGCCATGGATTTTCGTTTGTATAGAGCGATTATTTTGTTTTAATTGTTTTATAATGACCTGGATCGAATCCATTTTTGCCTGGGACGTGTCGCTGTAAAAGATCACAGGTTTTAAATGTATAAATTTGATCGCAAGTCCTGATTTCCAAAGGAAATCACTCCCAAGGAGCACAAACGGCAGTGTGATGTTTTCATTTGATTCGTACCAGTAAGTTTGCGGGATAAAACTATTTGTACGATATCGATTTAAGTGCTCTATCGGTTCAGTGCGCTGGTGACTGTTACTGTAGTCAGCTGAACTCCTTATCTAAAATAGATTAATCCCGTTAAACATGACTCGGATAAAGGCAACTGACTCGCGTTCTTACTGGAGGATGAACTTTGCGTCATCAGACATGCATCGAACCTCATTAATACTAACTTCTGTAAACCACAAAATGGATGCTCAACCTTCCAGGAATGCACAAACGCTCCGCAAATGCTTCGTATTATTGTGTGCTTCGTAATACTGAATAGTTAATGATTTGATGAGGCGGATGATTTATTTGAATTGTATGGCCTTCAGTCGTTATAGTAATTTCCACGATCTCCATAAATTGTGAAGAAGTTGAGTGCTGATGGTGTCGAATTTCAGCAGCCACACTTCCAAATCAGATCCGAGAACAATAAAGGACTGACTGCAACAACAATTTTGCTGTCCGTTGTTGAAATTTACCTCTTTCGCTCAATTAGCTGACAGTGGATCGTACGGTAGAGGTGCTGATGTTCTGAAATCCACGGGTTCCCACCTGTCTCTTAAGTAAGTCCCGTGAGGTTGGCGGTAGGTGCAGACAAAAAAAGTGAGATGAACGATTGAAGAGTTGAAACGAAAAGCACAATCCAACTGATGAACAACGATACTGTCTCCACTAGGAATTCCAAGATAGTCTAAGTTAGTGGAACTGATTTCGGGTAGTAATGGACACTTTCAACCTGGTTGCTCATCCGATGTTGATAGACTCCCCACACTTCTTCGGGAAAACAATGTAAGGAAAGATGTGCTATGTGAACTCCGTTTTCTCTTCTTCGTCATCGGAACGCTCGGCTTTATTTTGCTTGAACCACAAGAGCACGTTACTGGGGTTGATAATTGGGTATCTTGAATAAATGCTGTGATAGCAACTGTGTTATCAAGGGTTTCAATGATCATTAATCGGATACGCCAGAGCTACCCTCCACTTGCCTGGATCCTTACGAAGGTTCAACGTTTTTATGCTTCTATCACAAAAAATGCAAATCAAAACCTTTGCTGAGGGCTATCGCCTTCACAAAACATCTGCCTCGACATGCAGGCGGATTTTTAATATAAGCTGTAGGACAGTTAGACCCAAAAGATAGATCCAGACTGCACCGAGAACAAGTGAGCTCGAAGTAAAAGGAAATGAGGCAAGAAAGAAGTACTGGACTTGTTCATCTTTCATTAAGAAATCTCTGTGGATATTAGGAAAGAGGAAATATGTTTTCGTTTCAGAGAGGTTTGGTAAACAATCGGTGGATTTATTGCTGGGCAACGTTTCGCGGCAACTAAGACGGGTTTTGGTGCCAACACCAAGGCCCAACAAGGAGTGGATCGGAACAGCAGTCATTCCATACAAAACAGGGACATCTGAAGTCATTAGAAGGGTACTGAATACGGCTAACATTAGAGTAGCAATCCAGAAGGGAAAGACTTTATGCTCAGTGTTGGTACAGTTGAAGGATCGCCTTCAGGTTGATAGGACTAGGAACTGTGTATACAAAATAAAATGTAACGAATGTAACGACAGCCAGGGAACTGCACACCAGAATCGGTGAGCATAAGCGATCCATTAACAGACCACCGAGAAACGTAGATGAATATCAGGCGATAGTCAAAGATTCGGCAATGGCAGGGCATGTACTAGACACTGGGCACAGGATAGATTTGGAAAATGTGGACATTCTGAGACGGGGACTAAGATTCACACCACAGCGACTGGTGGCCGAGGTGGTGGAAATCTCCAAGCATCCCGGCGTGAATAGAATAGAGGGCGTAGAACTGATAAGTGCGTGGAGAGCGGTTTTAGATCAGCCGAGATGACATGAGGTGGTGTGGAGTTATCAGCAAAATGGTCTGGGTCTAAACGTACATAATCCAAGCAGAGTAAGATCTAATTGACCACCCCCAACCCCAAACCAATTGTCCCGGAACCCCTCGACGAACACAGGTTAACAAAATCTGTGAACGACCCCAAGAGGAATATTCCATTAAGGTGTCCTAGACAGGAAAATCAAGGCTGAAAAATCCGGGGTAAACATGAACACAACTCCCCCCTAACCAATCTATCGTAGATATTAGTCATCCCCACTAACCAACAAACGGGAACATCAGACTGACACCCAGCACTGATCAATTCGGCTAGTCATAAGAAATCTCACGGATTGGTTCCCTGACTACCTTAAAACCCGATCAACCTGGTAACTTACTCACTTGGCCTGACGAAGCTTTTGTGTCAAAAGCGAAACGTTGCCCAGCAATAAATCCACCGATTGTTTACCAAACCTCTCTGAAACGATGACTACCCAATCGGTCCCAAACATTTTCCAATTGATTGAAATATGTTTTATTTTGACTAAACCGGCAACCCAAAAGTACAACTTTTTAGACTGTATGGGCTAATAGAAACAGCTTGTCTTTAGGATTGTTCGTTTTTTAAAACCTCTGGCTATTTTAAAGGGCTTGCTTTATGTGGTTTCAGCTCGCTTTAGTCCAGAATACAACTGCTTTTTCAAGGTGATAAATTATTTCATAATAGTTTCAATTGTGCTTTGTGCCTTTAGGACATCGGAAATTCGTACCCCTTAAGCTAGTTGTCACACCACTTGAAAACGGTTTGCAAGTCACTTGGGACCCACCATCACAGAAACATCCTCGACTAAAAGGATATGACTTGCTGGTTTACGACTTGACTCAACGAGTTTCGGTCAGCATCAACGGAAGTGAAACGCGAGCTTACAATTTTACGGGACTAACTCCTTGTAACTTATATCACGTGCAACTGAAAGGCATCAAAACAGACGGAGAAAGTGTTTGGACTGAACAATCTTGTGGATCACCTAAATCACCGGGTAAGATTGTAAAAAAACTGCATATTTATTGATCACCATGTGACTGAGCTTTATTTCGCTGCTATTTAACTGTCCCTGAATGTGGCTGAAACATTCATATAACTTCGGCGTAGTTGGCTTCGTGCAAAGAGAGTTACAAGCTGATCACTATGTCGAATAAATCACTGGCATGCAGAATAAGATTGTGCTTAAGTGAGGTCCGAGCATATCTCTCATCTAAGTGGGTTTTTTTCAACCGAAGCCGTCCTAGGTTTGACTTAGGCCAGTGTTTAAGCTTCTGAAATGGTTTATTCAGAAGGCGGTGCATAGGAATTGGTGAAATCTATCCTAGCCTACTGCTGGTTTCGTCCAACATGGAGTTCACCAGGTTGAGGGACCTCCTCTCTTTATTCAGTCTCAGTTCACGGATGGACACCAAGCTGCACATATTTTGAACAAAGAATACATTGGAAACTGGCGATAGTTTTGACGTGAGACCAGAATGAATCTCTCATTTTGTTTTTAAATTTGCAGTGAGATCCACTTAAATCCGCGGGGCGCACCACTCAACAGGTCAAACTGCGTAATAGGATATCGCTCTTTCTAAACTATCTTCCCATTCTGTCCAACTGAGGGGAGATGTTCACTGATTTTTCGTTAGTAAGTGAATCTGTGGATATTTTGAAGTCTAAAGTAAAGTAGTCTAGCTAGTCTGAACTTCAACTACCCATGGCATGCCACCTGGATGGATAAAGCTTTTCTTGATTTGACTTGACACAAACTGAATCGACTTGTGGGGTGGGTTGGTGCCATTTCAAAAAGTGCACATTTCACCTGATACCGCCGAATCCGCCGAACAAAAGCCCCTGAGGACGAAAAGCATTTTGTAGAAGACAGCACTTTGACGACAAACATCACTGTTAATACCAAAAATACTCACCGGGGACGAACGAGTAATTCTCCACAACACATGACATAGTCAATTGGGCGTATAACTTCACTGAAAAGCGGCGTTATTTGGACCTTCTTAAGCAGGGTTGTGAGACAATTTGTTTGTAAATTTCACTTGTTCCTGTCGTCCCGATCGATGATCTTTTTGATCGCCCCTTTAATGTAGTTTTCAATAGCACCCACCGCAAAAGCTTAAATTTCCAGCTGGGATGTAAAATATGTGAAAAGATTATAATTATGAAAACATTAAAGAGGGTAAAAAAATATTCAGTGCACTACTCTTTTATCTCAATCCTATTGAAGGTTATCACTTGGGAAAAAATGCTGTCAGTTTTACTTTGGTCAAAGAGTGATTGAATGTCGTCTCTATTTAAAGAAAGGTGTTTAAGGCAGGTAGTAATCTTACCATATAACTTTACACCAAAGCTTTGTGTTCCTTGTGCTTTCTTAACGCATCAATTTATAAAGCACCTCATAGGGCAGAACAGAACGCACGGACTGCAAAAGGTGTTGCACTCTAGACGTGATTCTCGTGTGACCAGCAAGACAAGATAGGTTGTGCAGGTTAGAGAAGGAACCGATAATGTGATAGGGAAGTGCTGACCAAGTGTGACGTAGTGCTCGTTTAACTTCCAGAAATACATGGGATTCCAGTCCAGACAGCGTAGCTACAGACCAAGATAACCGTTCACCTATGACTGGACTGCTTTAGTCGAACAGAACTGAATCTCATTTAAACATAAGAGCTCAAAAATATATAAATGACGTTACCGGGTCTTTTATGGAAGTTAGATCGTTTTTACATGTACACCGCACATGGTATTACTGCGCTGAATTGTTTTACATGAAACTTCACATGCTGGCAGCTAACAGATTCTCATTCACTTTTAGCTTTTCAACCGGTAACGGGGGTGCATGTTGTGAATTCGGTGCCACACTTCAGCCAAACAGTCAGCTGGTCACAACCCAAGGACATTCCCGAAAATTGTCCTTACTATTTCATACTGACATACCATCAAGTAGTTAGCCCAAGAGGTAGTAGCTTGATCTCGACCAAGTTGCCACACACGGGGCCACATTTGATAATGAATCTGAAACAAAACGCAACATACAGATACTCCGTTCGCTTGAAGTTGCTGTCTCAAGATGAAGAAGGAAAACCAACAGACTGGGTTCAGGAACGAACGTTTGAAAGTAAGTTACCATTTTGCTGGGAAATTTTTTTGCACATTAGGGAGAATTTTCGGAATTGAAGCGGTTCCCCTGTTTAGAAGAAACGGATACTGAAATAAGCGGGCTGGTTTGGATTGTAGTAAATACCTCAGGTGAAGTAATATCAGTTTCCAAGGTAATTCGTAAACGATAAAAGTGCGGTTATCTGGCCCTGTAGAGAAACCATCTCAAGGTACTAAATCCAGTTGTTGTCTCCTCATGGGATACCAATAAAAACGAGGAATATATTTTTCCAAAGGCGGATAGTTTTGCTGTTGTCAGTGGGATACTACTCACCGGTATCTGTCACAACAGTTTGCTATCTTTGCGCTTTAAAAACCTGAACCACCAGATTGACCGCAAAGGTATGGTTCCGCAGTAGTTCAAGTAGGCAAAATAGAGTGGTCAAGTTATGTCAACGGATCATAAAATTGTCATCATCGCAGCCGGAAAAAGCAGCATTGTCGCCTTCAACACAGTCTCGTCTTTGAATCACACAACCGATTCCGTCAGAAATCTGAATGTTTCGCTTATTCAGCCAAAACTTACTTTTTGTCAGCTTGTGCTATTTTAATTTTGGAGGGCAGCGTTTTCATCGCGGCTTGTTTTTTACATCGATTTACGCTTGGAAGTTCTCGGAAGAGGTATATTTTGTCAATAGACAAGGCAGTTTGACATACTACTGTCAGAAGGAACAGGCTTGCTAACGTCCAAGCAAACGTGTTTTTCTCCTGGTGAATGCCCCTTGAGAAATCGAATTAAAATTTGAAGGCTGTAATACTTTACATGTCAAAGGTTTGAAACCTCGATTCCAGGTTATCTATCTTTTCCATCCTTCTTTGAACCACGCTCACCTACAGATCTGACTCTGCCTAGCAAGCTTAACGTTCAGTCGGTGGAGAACGGACTACAAATATACTGGAATGAAGTAAACTTGAACCAGTCAGACGCAGACTATTTCAAAATTAGACTGAACGAAAACCATCTGCTCACTGTTTCCTTGAAACAAACACAAGCTACTCTTCAGGGACTTGAGCCATGCATTTTGCAGCATGTTGCGCTCACCTTACCGAAGTCTTCTGGTGGCGATTTCGCTTCGGTCAACGGTTCAGGAATTCCGTGGCCATCTAGTAAGTTACTTCCCGGTTTAAATACCGCGGCTTGCGTACAAGTGACGTTTACACATGGTTGGTTTTGATTCCCAATTTTTTTTGCTGCTTGTTTTTTGTCTGAGGTAAAATCGCATCAAAACATTTTTTTAACAAATATTTACAAAATATAATAACCCCGTAGAAGTTTACAAATCTTGGTAGTGGAGCAACATAAAAGTTAAAAATGGTTTTAGAATTTAAACGGTCATCAGAACGGATCCATTGTTTTTCAAAAACCGATGAATCCACAGTCGGTTCCAAGAATTCTCCAACAGACTGGTTACCAGAATAGTTATCAGGGCTACTTCAATATGTTTAAAATCTTGCCATCTTGGTACAACAACATTCGAGTAATAAATTTAATCAGCAGTGGCTAGCTCCATGTGTACTGCAGCTCCACACCTGGGTTAAACGTTGACTTTCTCTTTGTGTTCCAAAACGCTAGCTTTGGAATTTGCTTTTGGTACGTTTTTTTAAAAAACTATTAGAAGCATTAATCATCGCAGATAAAAAAAACAGAGAGCCTTATTTACCTGATTGTTTTTCGATTTGTGGAGTCATGCGCAAAATTCTGTACACTGGGTTCCTGCGGTTGGGTCATCCTGATGCGACTTCAAACAACAACGTGGATGAAATTTGATAACATTATGTCTCTGTGATATTGACCGTTGAACCGCCAGGGTTAAATAGCTCCAAGCTGTTGAGCGTGAACATGATAAAAGATAGTTGGTTCACTTCAGTTCGTGAGCCGCTCAGTATGTATTCCTGGGCTCAGTTGTCAGTCCACGAATTGAGCGCAGCGAAAAAATAACAAGTTAGGAAAACAACCAAACAACACCAGTGGCGCTCGTACACAGCTGAAAATCATACTACAAGCTTCAAATCCGAAATCTTTGACTTAGCTGTGCCGTCTTCATCGGCTTTTTGTAATGTAGAATATTTTAACTGAATTATCCTGTTTGTGTATTTAAATCGTCCACAAGAATTACATTAGACAGAAAACTCTTCTTTATTGTGGTAAGACTGAAAAACTTAGTGTATTCGGGAAGGGCCTTTTATATACCGTATGCAATTTGGAAGAACGGCGTTGAAACGAATCCATTACCAGTCAATCTCGGGGCTAAAACTAGCGAATTCCCAGAGTGAAGAAGGCTGTGAGTTGCCAGGCTAGTCGCTGACGGAGATCTGGAGCAAGTGGGATCTTGCGAGCATAATAGTAACAACCAGCGTATTGGCATCTCCTGTAAATGGAGTTAAAATCACCTGTTGTCGAATCGGCCCGAGCATTCACACATTGAAAGAACCTATGTTAGGTGTATCACGAGCATCCGGCAATGCTAGAGACTCCCGTATGGTAGGAAGATCCAGGAGTAAAGCTTAGAATGATTAGCGAAATTTGACCCATTCTGTCCCCAATGTTAAGTCTGTGCCACCTAGTGATGTGCTGAAAATCCTCCCTAGTTCACTTAAATTAAATTTGACGCAGGTTTTGAGAGGCGGATGCCTTGGTACTGTAAAGTTCCCACTGAGAGCCTTTAGAGACATAGAGCGAGGAGATATGCTACCAGCCCTGTTTTGCATGTGTTACAAGAATCCGGAAGTTTAAGACATCAGGTCGAGGTGTTTTCTGGTCTGCTTCAAGGATTTCAGTGGTACAGTTAACTGACGTTGTACTCCTACTTCGCAACCTTTCAGGGAGGATTTTGCAACACCTCTTAAGCTTCTCTTATATAAACGCTTTGCAGACCGGAAGCACAGAGCTCAGGCTAGCTAAAAGATGCCAAAAAGACTTGCTCAACACCGTGATGCATCTTAGGGAGGTGCCTCGTCAACATTTGTGTAGGATCAGCGTATCTTTATCAAATAGGCTGATGATAATGATCATAGCAGCTAATGGACGCCCGCTTGTTCCAAGTAAACATGTAAGCCACCTGTTTATGGACGCACACTGTACTACTTCGAATAAACCCATCGAAATATGTTGGCGGGATGTACACATTGGGCCATGGTAAACACTTGCGTACACATCACCGATTCTCGCGTTAGTTTCCATCAGTGACTGTCCATTATCCCAAGCCAGATGCATAAGATGGGTCTGTGTTATTATCTTCCATGAAACGACATGGCATGGGAACCTCTCCTCCAAAATTAGCAGCTTGTAAACCACACCTTTCCCGGCAACAGAGCTATTCAAAATTTTGCACTTATCACCACTTACGAGTCATTTTTCTGTGGTTCACCTGACGAGTTTATAAGATTGCTGAAAAGTACAATATGAGTTGCTCTTTTTGGTATTTACCAGTTTGTGTTGCCATCCGGCTTTCATCTGTGGCACTCACTTTATTGACAGAAATGTAATCCCTGTAAAACTATTCTGCAGGATAGTTTTGGAAACTGTCCCTGTTCGTTGCACTTAGAAGGACACAGAGGTCTTCCGATACACCCATTATGCGGCATCGCTATGCATAAGAACGAACACCTGCATGCAATAGCTTTTTGGTTTCTTGCTTTGCCTGCTTATTATCCTTGGCGGCATCTTTGAAGGCTAACTGTATAAGATATATCATCTCACTAGGTCTTTCTGCGTTTGTTAAAGTTTATCCCTCGGTCGGTCGATTTCCGAATGCATCTGCCTTAATATGGTTCTTTCTCTTAAGTTAACATCTCATCGGATATCTCCTAGCAATAATTAGTAAGGGGAACTTCTCACCTTATCTTGTCCATCCTTAGCTGGCTTGAGATTCGCTGGTCGTCCAGTTAATTAGCCTTAGGAATCCTTGCCAGCATCTTCGGTTAACGTCTAGCAGAAAAATGCGTGGCATTGGGAGCCGGTCGCTGAAGTTTATTCTATGCACTTTGTATGAGCTTAATCATCCAGGTTACGTAATTTAACTCTTGATTGAAGCTTCACCAGTGAGCGGGAACTTTTCCGACCTTTTGCTGGGAGTGACGTCCAGGAATACCACATTCTCTGTCCGCTTGTGGTCCGAAAGCAGGTTTTGGCAAGTAATCCTAGACCAGTGTTTTATGTCTTTTTTCACCGAAGTGCTCTTAAACCCACTCTAGGGTAAATATTGCCAAAGGGAAAGTGGCGAACAGAAGTTCCTTAACAGATGATTAGCAGGTTCCTCGGGGTAGTTCAAGCCTGATAAACTTGGGCCAGGTCCCTCGTCAAGCCGAGGGTTATATATCACGGCAGGTTAACAACAGTTTTCAACAAGGCAAAAAACAAGACTGGTAAAACGGACGATAATCTGCTGCACACCCTCGGTCACACCAATAAGGCGGTGGTCATAAAGTCTAGGCTGAAATCTTTTCCAAACCTGGTGCCAGTCAACAGATCTAGCATAACCTCGGTGACAGACGAACCGCTTCCTAGCCTAACTACCAAACTTAAACCCTCTGATACTGGAGATTTCCAAGGACATAATTTGCAAGGCCTATTATGCGGCACTTCCTTGGCGAAACATTTTCAGGTAGACTTTATCGCTTTTATGGCAATGATCCCTTAGCGCTTTGTGCACAGTCACTTTTCAGTGTTGTTTCGCTATAGGTGTTTCATGCCCACTAACTGAGTAAATCAAAATAAACAAGAAAGTTTGGCTACCTGGGTCTATTCTCTGGCTTGCCAAAATGAAAAAAGAAGACTAGATGTATTCGTGGACACCTTTCTTAGCATATTTAAGAATTTGAATCAGAGAATTTGGAAGCAAGGAAAACGGTTGGAGATTTGGTCGAATTTCACCGAAACTAACATGTCGTACGACTGTACGCTGTCTTTAAATTTGTGCATAAAGGTTATCTATTGTCTCCATACACCACAGAACCCAAACCTATTGAATCCATCACAGTGCTCAATTGGCCCCTGACTACCGACCAACTGATTTACTGGCCGAAACCGTCCGATATATCTGAAAATTGTAGTTGGAGCTACGCAGTGAGACAGCGGACACCAGGATTATCGGAGACCATTTGGACATTTGACTCAGAGGGTCCGCATCTGTTGCCATATGCGAGTCCGGGAAAACAGTATCTTTACAGCGTACAAATTCAACTCGCACCGTTTCACAATCTTACCTTCTCTCATGAATTCTCCGCTGTGGTTCAACAAGGTGAGTAACCAATAAGCTTTCGAATTTGTTGCCAGTTATCTAAATGTTTTCAAACGAATCCGTAGTTCTGATTTGGTTTTGATGCATTTGAAATGCTCCTAATTATCTTGCGGTGTAACTAAATAGACTTTTCGAGAAATTTTCGATTTATTATTCTTGGTGTTAATAAAATCGATCAATACGATAAACCAGGCTCGATCAGGCCGAAAATGAGTAATGAAAGCTTAAACAATTTATTAGAAAGACGCTGCCTTTTAAAGTCAAATCAGGGTATAAAAGCAATTTTCCGACCCTAATGGTTGTAGAAGGTGCCCTGAAACGCGCACGTGGGACCTTAAGATGCGCATGGAGATCGTCTCATTGGTGGATAGAATCCACCACCTAACTGCTTTTTAAAATGCTAGTAGAGTCTGTTAAATAGGTTTAAATGCCGTCGCAATGTTCATACGCCGTCCAAGATCAAGCAAACATTCTCACGAATAATTGTTCTAGTGCAGCGCATCTCATTCTGTAAACTCGTCAACGTTTTTTTCAGGCGTCCGCCAAGATACCTGCTCCTTGATTTAACTTACGCATCAGTCTTAATGGGTGTGGACGAAGTGCAAATAAATATCCAGAAAAGGAAGTTTATTCTTCATGTGTTATCTGGTGAGGGACGATTGAGGCAGCAGATGTTTAACTTAACCGCGTGGATGTTTTTTCGAACCAGAATTCAGCAGGCTGGATTTTGTTTTGTAGGCGAGAGTAAGTGAAATGGTTTTTTACGTGTGTCGTATGCAACATGCTTCAGAGGCTTTACTTGCATATGCTTCCCCTTGATACGTCTGGACTCCCAGCTTCTGGAAACACATTTGTGGGGACTTTGAGTCCCTCAGCTGGAGTGTCTATGGCCTCCTAACAGTATAGTCGGCACTATTAAAGAAAGACGAGTAAAGGTGCAACAATCAAGTTAGGGAAGAAATCGAACTTTCAAACTTGCGTTAGAACTATCGTTTATGTGGGTGAATCACAGTGTTGGAGGACTGTTGTTGTTCATAGGAGCACCTTCTCTCAGGATGAAACTAAACTGGTGAGTGTGAAGACAAGCTTGCTTTTATCATAAAAGTACCGTCAAATTCGACACAAAAGGGCTCACTTAGAGACTAATTCGCTGTAAAAACCACGAGTGATTCCACGAGAGTCCCTGGAAAGAGGCTAGCTCCTTGGTAGAAACGAAGCAGACTTTAAATTAAAGGCAAGGAGCACTCAGGAGCTGCCTCGTCCTTATTAGAAATCAACAGCAATGATGATTGCACAAAACTCCGGGGAATTTCGAACCCTCGCCTCTCAGCTAGTAGTATAAACACTTAAACTTTCAGCCATGAGTAGCTGATCAAGCCGCACTTGGAAGGGATATGGCGCCACTCATCTTCCAATTAAGGAAGCCATATAACGTGGTCACGTATTGACTGGTTCTTCAAAAAAAAGGTAAAACACCTACGAAGTCGTCATTGGAAGTTATCCTTCTTGTGAGCTACCTATTGAATGACGTCAGTGTGAGAAGATTTGATAATTCCCAGTTGGGATTTCACCCTGCATGTGAGGCCAATCTATCGCAGGTTATTGAATCTCCTCAAATTCCCGTCAAAATAAACTTTACCGGTAACGTTCCTTACCGCCATGGTTTGTGAAACAGTTTTCCTCTCTGATCGGTAGCACTACGTGTCCAGCAACCACCGATTTAATCATTTACAGTTCCCCAATAGCAATTAAAATCCAGACCCTTAGTGATTCTCGACCGATTCTTGACAATTCTAGGTTTTCACCCCCAAAAGCTTATACTTATGTGTGCATTGGCGACACGCTGCACACTGCAAAGCTATGCAGCTATTTTTTGCGTTACTGTGAATCAGTGCCAGGCCACATCTCTTGCTTATCGTCTTGGGTTTGAGGGCAGATAGCTAAGCACGGCTTGCATGAGGTTCGACACAGGTACGCTTGAGACGGTCTCAAACTAGACATCTTATCACTTGTCTGGCATACAGGTATGTAAAATACATTCGTTCCTGACGTGTTATAGACTTTCTAAGATTTTGGTTATACTAACTATATTTGCATGAACGGGGTGTATGTGTGGGGGGTACTTGCAGTACTAAATGGTTTGCATCTTTAATTGTCCTGTTACAGAATCGGACCCATTACGTTTTGAAGTGATCAACGTCGCACTAGATAGGCAGCTCATTCGTTGGAATTGGACGGAAGGGGGAAGAAATGAAACTTATGACCTGATCCAGAGGCTTGAGGATGGTTCAATCCAGGTTAGGAAAAATGTTATTAGTCCTGTTCTTCAAGACGGTCTGCTTCCCAGCACAGACTACACGTACACCATCATAGCACGTGAAGCAAACAAGCCGAGGGTTGTTTCCAGTCGGTTTACTCTACAGTCTCTCCCAGGTGAGGTACTTTGATTACTAGCTGATAAGAGTGGTCTTCGAAGTTCAGCAATACTCAGTGTTGCCACGTTCAAATTCGATTTTAGTTAAACGATAGTGTTATTATTTAGCATTTTTAGACCCGTTTTCTGACGGACAGCTCACCAATTGTTGTATACTCAGATTTTTAGTCACCCTATCCCCACATAGGGACTACCTGAACAGATTAGGCGAAAACGAGTTTTCCTGACTGGTCCGTAAATATGCTGGTTCCATCAGAGAATTGATTAACTTTGTTTTTTTGGCAAGTTGTGTCTCAAAAAGTGGTGACTGTATTGCCCTTTCTACTGCATCTACAAAAAAGGTATTGGGATAGTAATTTTTCATAGCACATACTGGATAGTCGCACTGTGACCATTTGTTTTGAGCACGTGCCGGAGTGTTTTCATAACTCTGATGTAACCATAAAGGGAGAAACGCGCTTCTCAAATTCAGAGTGAGCTAAACGCAGCGCGATTTGTATTTTCTGCGTCAAATGAATCATATTAGTCTACATAACCATTGATATGTGCTTAAAGTCCGACCATTGGTGTGTCAACTAGTTAAAGGCCGCCAAAAATGTACTTCCACTTTCCAACTTCATTTAAGCGACGCCTATTTCTGCTGGATTTAGCCATGATTATAAAACCAACAGTAAGTGGTCCAGTAAGTAGTCATCTGGATCAGTTCCAGTGTTAGCGATAACTAGTAGGATCATCTTCCACCGATTAACCTATCTTTGGTGAGTTCGAAGACAGAACTTTTAAAAAATGTGCCTCGACAGTACCGTAGCTAAAGCTGTTTTAATTCCACTCCATTTCGGCTCTAGATACACACTGTGATCTTCATTTGAAGTTTTCAATATTTTGGAACTTCCTAAGAAGAGAGAACATCCCATGTTTCCAGTTCGTATAATGCAGGAGGATTTCTGTAGCCATCCGCAGTGCACCACCTCAGCTACCACTCAGTGACAGTCAGAAAGTTTGATACACGTACGGGGTTAATCATCGTGACTGCGTCTCAAATGTTCGGTATTTCGTTACTCGATAAGCCAGTAAACAGTAGACTGAGTGATTTGCAGTGCGAGGTTGAACGACGAGTGACCAATTTAGTGGCGACTAACTCACTAATCGGCCATCCATAGCTGGCTAATAATTATTATCCAGACGGCTGCGTGCTCGAGTCCTCCAAAAAAATCGCTGGATTCATTCCTGGCTTGCTTGGTATCTGTGATTGTGCGCAAAGCAACCGTAAGCGTGAGAATGATAATCGAATTGAATAATGGAAATGACTGACCTAAGTACATTATCTTCTCTCCTTATGCAAATCCTAGCCATCATGACGAATGATATGAAGATAGGAACTGTACCGGATTGTCGCTTTATGCCCTGCGAATGCCAATTGTGAGCTTACTCTGACGATTTGTTTGCATCATAAGTTGTCTTACAGTACACACACCTGCAGTTATGTGGAGTTAAGCTTCATTCTGTAATTCTTCTTGTGCAACTCGGACGACCATAAACCACAGGGTCGCGCGTTTCGGACTGGGCCAAACGAGGACGAGTTCTTGGCTGGGAAACGACTTTTGGTCCAAACATGCTCACCTGACTTTACCCGAGATCCGGGTTGCCTGTAGGTTAATTGGCACAAATTGCAGTAAGCAAACTGATTCGGAGATTCGTTTTGCGGACCGCTTGTGCGGCAAAACACTGTGCAGGAACTTTACCTGTAGTCCTATGGTGGGTAGCCCTGCAGGTGTACACAGCTTCCACAAAAAGCATCTTCCCTGGAAATGCCACAAGCATATCTCGCTGGGAACCTCTTTTCAGTCAGTGACTTAATCTTTCTACGACGCCAGTCTGTTGCATTAGAATATTCAATATATTTATATCGTATAACATAAGAAAACAAAAAAACGCTGTGGTTTGTAATCTGGGGTCGGTTGATCTCCCCTGTTGGATTGTGGGGACATCTGTTTGGGCCAACATATGTTGCAGAAGATCGTCTCCTTTCCACAAGGATCATTTGTTATTAGGTCACGACCCGTCTACCATGAACAAAGCAATCTTAGATTACTTAAGGCTCGAGGGATAACGCATTGTGAAATTGGAACGCATCACTGGTTTTCATATTGGATGGCGGCCATTCCGGAGGAGGCGGTTCACTTGTTGCAGTTGTGCTGTATATTGTTCGCCTTTTAAGAGCCATTCTTTTCTGAACACAGAAGAGCAACGGGCAGGTTCTGCTGAATGACTCTTGTGGCATCCATGCCATCCAGATGAAGGCGGGAAAATGCAACGGCTGCCTTTTTTTTAAACAGCGGATGACATTTGCTCTGGAAAACAAACTGCAGTGGTCTGGAAAATCAACGGTTTAATCCTAGAGGTTTTTTATCTTATTGACACCCAGCTGAGCAAGATAAAAAGCGCATGATGATCCGTTCGTAGTACGAATGGTCCACCAAATAAAAAGACCGCTTTCCAAATACAGACTAAAGCATCTTCTCCTCGATCAGAGTAAAAAAACATTAGTTGCTAGCACCTTCCATGACGCATGGGCAAGGATTTTTGTGCTCACGCAGAGTCCGAGTTAAGACCGCTAGCAGGTCAACAATAAAGCATTCGTAGAAACGGATGCACAGAATTTTCATCGTTTATGGCCATTATGGGGGTCAAGACGATGTGCTGGTTCGCTACTAACGTTGCCACCTGGTACTGTTTTCCATTATCATGGGCCTTCTTAACACTGTGAAACCTGGCAATTATCGTGCACTTCAGGAACACATTCCGAGAAAACGTTTCGCATCTGAATGTTTGTTGGAAACTGGGGATCTGGTGATAGCACGAAAGTCGAATACAGCTTTCTGGATTTTACCTAACAAGCCCTTTCTTTCTAGTGGATATGGTTACCAAAAACTATTGCTTACAATGGAACTTCATTATATAAGTACCTGCTGACGTGGCCAAAATTATAAGATATGTCGTCCATCAGGCAAAAATTACGGCTTACTAGACAAGCGCTTCCTGCTTACTTTTCTTCCGACTGCCCTCTTTGGCTGGCTTATCCCCAAGTGTGACCACCGCTCAGATGACCCGAGACTTCTCTTCAATGTTAAAGCTGTTTGTAGGATGTCATATTCAGTCTGTCATTCCTGATCGTCTGTTCAGAATTGGATCCACTTGGTTTACCTATTTCTTCTTCTGTAGCACATGGACTGGTGCCTCCGTCTAACGTACACGTCGTGCCTTTTGAAAATGGCCTGTCGGTACGCTGGCAACATCAGAACGATGTCCCATCCGGCCAGGTTGACAGCTTTTACGTGATGATAAATCGGGGCCTAAAAACAATGAACGTTCCGAATGTGCACAACGGTTCATACAAGGTTCATATCACAGATCTGGATCCATGTTCCCGTTACGTGGTTACAATTCTTTCATGTTCGTACACGGGTGATTGTAGTTCCGGTCAAGACGTGCACGCGCAAACCTTACCATCGGGTGCGTTGTTGTGTTGATTTCAGTTTTAAAAGCAGATTCTTGATAGCTGCACCAATGCCGATAAAGGTTAGTAATTATGAGAACAAGAGACAATGTGTTTTTCAATCGGAAGTCCGTCGCTAGACGTACTGTCACTATCATATGGTGACAAACTGATGAGTAGTCATCCCTCTGGTCATGACGCCTTACCCTTGTCCGCCAATGCAATCACGCTATTATTTATCAGTTCTTGAAAAGGACACTTAGGCGGTCCTCCCGAATTTCTTATATGACGTTTTTAGGCAGCTTGTTCTCCAGGCAACTAACTGTACCTTTGTCTGTCTAAAATCATTGGACGAAAGCATTATTCCCGACACAGTTAACCTTAAGTGTTGTGTATGCAGAAAGCACTAGTCTGCACTAAATGTATCCAGTAATAGCGCCACAAAGCAACATATATTAAGTGCACCAGGCGTCGGTGAAACACATGGATATGACGTTGTACTTTTAATATATGACTCACTTTTGGGGTACTGTTGGCAATTGCAATCGCAACACTTGTCCACAATTGTTCATTACACGGATTAGCGCAGTGGTAAGCTTTCACTTGTTTGATCTTTGGGAGGATGTGTACTCCTATGTGTGGCCATCATACTGTCAACAAATCTGCTTAGCTGTACCATATTCCTGTCCAACAGGCAGCAGAACAGTATGAAACAGCTCCCTTGTGCTTCCCCTCCGACATCAGTCGTCGTCAAATTAAAAAGTTTCAGTGTATTCCAGTTGGCCGGTATACGACATCAAATTTATTAGGATTTTGAAGCAAACAGATCTCCTGAGTTCTGTCAACGGAGTCAAGAATACACTGCACAAATCGTTCATATGTCAATTACAGAGTGAACGCGTCCACCAGATAGATGTACAAATTCCTACAGGTGCTAAAGCAAGCTTCCTGTCTTGCAAATATTCTTCAGCTTATGAAAATATCCCTCACCGTACCTTCATCAATGCAGTAAAACTGCAGGCGGCATAGTTTCTGAAACATTATGTTCACCTTATTTTAGTGATAAACACATCTAATAAAGGCATTATTTAGGCTGACAATGTAGGGGCTGACAGTAGTTACATTTTCTATCTTGTTCTGCGAGCAGGCAAATACAAGCGCAAGCATTGACAAGGAAGGAATGTAAGTGTTTAAAGGCATGTTACTCCGCCGAAGACGTTATTGAAATCGACTCAGTCCACCAACTGCTGAGGACAAAAGAGCCCCAGACCCACAAAACTCATAACTACAAAACCAATTAGAGGAGCAACATGTAGAGGGAGCGGAAAAGCTCGAATCGAGCGGGTTGATCAATTTGAGTGGAATATGACCGGAGCGACCAAGTCCAAGAACTGGACCGAACAAGAAAAGCCAATTGGGTAACGCAGAGGTCAGCTGCCGTAAGGAGGACAAGACAGCACATCAAACCAAGTCTAAAAACTCAGACCGCAACGCAATTCAAAATAAAAAACACCAACAAATAGAATGAAAGCATAAAATAAAGGGTACCGGGATAGCCATTCAAATCTGAAGAAGAAGGACCACCATGCAAAGCAAATTGTGAACGGACTATTTAGAACAGTGGCCAACTACCTAAAGGAAGCTGCTGAACCAACCAATCGGGAGCAAGGAACGTGGAACACAACGTAACGCCAGTCATAAACGGACCGCTGAAATTACCACAAAGCTGTCCCTCAATCAGCCAACCAAACTGAAGAATATCAAACAGTTTTTTGTAAATATACAAACGTAGGCAGATGAGTAGCGATTTCCCACCGAACAGTGCAATGATGATGTTCCCACTACTAGCGATGAGCCGTATGCAAACAAATTGGCAAGCTCAGTGACCTGCAATCAACCTAATAGTTCCATTGCAGTTTGAAGTATTGGACGCAACTTTCCTGGACTGAATCATGTTAAGGAGAATCTCCCAGCGGAAATCTTGAAACTGGCGGTGACAGAACATGGTTCTCTAGGTCAAGTTAAATATGGAACTGACTGGTTTCGTGAATGAGTGACATCTAAATGCTTTTCATAGAATGCTGGTTGAAGTATAATATAATAACCGCGAGATGGATAACGAACAAAATTAAAACCCGCTCTCAGCGTGCTTTACCGAGCCTCTCTTCAAATTACGAGCCGTAATTTGTAGGCTGAGCTTTTAGACTTTCATGCCCCTAGTTTTATCCTCGAGCATTTACGTTGGCAGTTCACCGTAAAACCCTCTGCAGTACGACATTACCGGTTGTTTTCAATTTAGCAGACTTATTTGACCGATCGAATGTCACGCGCGAACACAAGTGCGCTAGGTGCTACATTTTGCTTAGGCATCCCTCTACACTGACATCCAAAGTGACTCAGATGCAGCCATCATCCGGCTGAGCCTTCAAACAAATGGTTCTTATTATCACACATTCTGTTGTAAGCATGTGACGACAAAGTGAATTAAGAATAGAACAACATATCCTGACAAGTTCCTTAGGATTCACTGCTCCATTCCCTCAAATCTATCGGACAAATAACACCACTCGTTATTGAGATGGGCTGAAAGATTCATTCAACTGTCCGTCTTGATGCATACGCGAATAATGGTGGTGGCCCAGCTAACATTCGTATTCTCTAGGTGTTTTGTACCAGGCAAATGAACATCGGTTGTCTTCACTTCGCCTACAATCGCAAAACTATGTACCATAAGACATAATGACAGATCTGGTCTTAAGAGATTTATTTTAATTTGTGTAAAAGGAATAAACATTACTGCCCTGAATTGAAGATACTGACCCATGACCGCTGTGTGTAATCACTGGATGGCATATTGTGTCTGATTTACGGATACAGACTTAACTAATCCGTCCATTGCCCTCGCACTCATGGTAAGACTTTACCGGGTCCCGTTCGTGGCCCCTGTTTGGGGCAGTGCGAACGCTCTGGAGGGTATATAGGACCGGTCAGTATATTCGGACACTGTTCACATACTGTGATATGTTGCCACCAGAAAAAAGTAGTTTACCTGAAAACAAAGCGCAGCTTACCCAGGGTAAAAGAGTACAAGATTACAACCCAAAAGAATAGTTACTTTAAACTTCGAGCGCCTGGGTCTGGGCTAATTAACTCTCCCAATGAGACGAAAACTTGAAGTAGTTCGGCGCCCTTCTGTTTCCTGCTTTCCACCTTTTTCTGAATTCACATAAGTTAATTCAAACTATGCCTCCGTCATTTTTGGTCTACTTCCTCCTGGATTAGATGTTTCTCACCTCCTTCATTTTTAGTTAATTTATTATGCGAAGCACAGAGTTTATGAAGTATGCGTTTTAAGCCGTCATGCTATAGTGATTAACCAAACTTTAATGTCAAGCAAATCTTTGACAACAGGTTTCCCTAAAATACCAAGACTGGTGCACTGATGCAATTATGTGTCACATTTACCGTATTTCAGTGTATCCCAGTGGTGAGGAAACTGACGTTCACCTTGCACCTGTGCATTCTTATTGACTGAGTAACCGTTATGTTGAAGTGGGTTTAACTAGCCTGGAATTTTGGCGTATTAGAATTTTAGCATTTTGGAATATTCCAGCCGCAATTTTCATAAAGACGGTGCCTACTTGATTGTTGGACTCGAATTGATGTTCGTAGTACATCTTACAGCCCGATCAGAATGGACGTGCTGAGAACAAACTTTCATAAAGCAGATGATACATGTATAGTACTTTGCAGCTTTGGCTGGAATTCAAAGACAGAATAATTCTCCCTATATTTCTCTGTCCGGTTTATGGTGATGCATCCAAACTAACTCCAAATATGTACTTCAGTTGAGCACTTGGTGCCATCATCTCAAGGAGCTAGCAATCTTGGTTCAGTTACCTCTCCCCGTCTTCTCCGGATGGAAACCGTCCGTGAGATAATTTCTCGAAGCACTGGGTTCAGATGACTAAGGATGAATGATGGCAGCTCATAGTCAGAGCATGGTAAAAAAACAGTGATCCACTTTGCACACGCTTGAGGAATAAATCCGGATTTCGTTGCAGCTAATAATCCCTGAAATACATCTGCAGACACTGTAGTCATGTAAGCTGCCTAGCCACTGATTACTAATTAGGTAACGCTTTTTAGAGCTGAGTCGCCAAATGTTTGCATTGTCAAATTAGCGGGCAATCTGCAATGGTGATCTGGGATACACCTAACTTGAAAAAATGTATTTTGGAGGCAATAACTGGAAAGCTCTGTGACTTCCCAATTTTACAGCAATACTACAACTCTTCAATTGGTTGTGTTCAGGAGCTTCGCGTGAGTCGACTGAGACACACTCTCTGTATTAGAACCCTGAAACGGTCATTTAAGGACGTGGACCAGTATGACTGAATTAACAGTCGCAGGCTGTCGTCAGGTTATCAGGGTGACCAGGTTTCATCAGTAGTTTGAAGCAGTTTTTTGGCTGATTAAAACGGCTAAGCCAACCGGCGTTAGACGAACATTGCAATACAGACGTCACGATTTTCTGCAATACATGGGCCATACAATCATGATTTTAAACAGCCAGTTCAGCCATCAAGTTTATTGATCGCTGCCAGAACTGTACAATAAAAGAAATCAATAGAGCGGTCAATCCTTTCAACATGCCAGAGCTAAACAAAAGTCAGTTCCCGTAGCAATCAGGTGTTCATACTCCTTGAATGTCGAAGAAAGTGCTCTCTGTTTAAGTCCAATGAGACCAGATTTGCCAGAATTACCCAGCCACTTTGGGGGGGGGGGTGCATTTTTCCAGTCAATTCAGTGGTAATGTTCGAGGAAAGAACAAGTTGATCTTTTGAGGATACGTTCTGTGAGGAATAAAAAATTTACCAAAATTCACAAAAATTCACCCTGAGTTGCATATGACAACTTGCTTAGAACCCTTTCCCTAGTGTGACCAACGCAAACGATGCTTCCTAACCAAGCTCGATTAATTCCTACAGGGTATGCAGAGCTTTGCTAGGAAGCCATCGCTTTGGTAAAGCCGCTGCAACCAGAAACTCCATTGATCAAACTCATACATTCATTGCCATGGTGCGCCTTTCTTATCAAGCTACTTTAACGCATAAGTAATTACGTAAACATGTCCTTCCCTTTGATACAACAGTGCCAGGAAACGTGGTGGACCTCAAAGTCGACAATATACCTGATCAACTGGCTCAAAGTCTCACCTGGTTACCCGCCAAAAACATACCTGCTATCTGTATACAAACTTACGCTATTCGGTATGGTGTTGACGGACAGGAGTGGCATATCCGCTTCAGTGAATCCAGTTTGGATCAAGTTTTTTCCAACCTCCGACCTAATACAACCTACTTTTACAGCGTTCAAGTGACACTTCTACACACGATCTTGGGTTCGTTCTCTCCTTCAGTCTTTGAAACTACATACGCAGCCGTGGACGGGATGTGAACATGCTTGTGCAGTCCTTCAGCTTTGGCAGAGACATTACTTTGTCCACTTACAATACTCATGATATCATTCAAAAACGTCGTTAAATCTTCACCTGACAGTACAATGAGTTCTTCCTGTTAACCAGTGAACGCTTCGGCACAGAGCGCCCGCCTCAGTGAACATGATGCTACCCGTCACCGTTTTGTGTGCGCCATAAAGTTTCTACAGTTTCAGGAGCCTTCAGGATTTCTCTATACAACATTTGCCTTGTCACACTTTGCACTCTCCTTTTGAGTTCACAAACAAAAACCCGTTTTCTAGTTACCTCGCCACGAATTAGTTGATGCCATCCAACACCAGCAAGGCTTCCGAGGTATCAGTAGTCAAAAACATGAAAACGCCTCACATCATCTGTTCACAGAGGCCATGTTTTACGATCATACAACAACCCAGCCCTTACAGTAGCCTGATACACCCGGTCCTTGCGACTCAGTGATATGCCTTTTTGAGGCAACAAGAAATTAGCAAACTTATTTCGGGCATTTGAGGTTCGTGCACTGACCTCATCAGACGCTAACGTCAGAGCTAACAAGACTACCGAGGTATTTAGTTGAATGCCCCTTGAATTGTAAGGGGCATGTTCAGAGACTGCACGTTCTGGAGCATGACTTTGTACTTTGAAGGTGCAAGACGCACGCCGAAAGCTGGCATGATAGTGGTGAGAATACTCATCAGGGCTTTCGCCTCTCCTTTGTCTTCAAAGATGAAGACAATATCGTCTGCGTACCCCAGATCGACTAATCTCTCACCAGAAACGATTTCAACACCGGACTTTTGAAGGTCTTCCAGTGTTTGCCCTATTATTTCATTGACAACAAAGTTAAATAAGAATGGAGAGAGTGGATATCCTTCTTGGACCCAATTTTTTGTAGAGAAGCTTTTGGAGAGCTCCCTTGCGCTCTCATACGCCCAGAAGTATGTGAACATCGGGACCGGATTACGCTCACAAGCTTTTTGGGCATACCCTGTTGAGCAAGCGCAGTCAGAAGCACGGAAAGATCAACGCAATCCAACGTGCCCTTTAGGTCAAGTAACACCAAGACTGTGGGTCGTCTGTACATATGACGTTGCTCTAACACCTGACGGATTGTGAATATGTGAAAATATATGTTGAAATGGACTTTGTTAGTCCATGCTGCAGCGGATGAGTAACACCCGGTAGAGTCTTTCGGGTAAAACTGATTCAGCCTAAAGACTCAACTTCATGTTAAAGGAACGGACCACTGTACCACAAAAGGTCATGGGATAAAATCATGCTTGACTGTGTGACAGAGTAAAGTATTGGAATGGCTCAGTCCTTAGCACTAGCGTACTGTACGCTTTCATGTAAAGACTGAAAACAAGAACCATGGAGACTATTGAGTAGAACACCAAAACCATCGTATGCACACGAGTTGAAGGGCCATGATGAGGGTCATTTAATGGGGAAAGAAAGGGGAACATGAAACTTAGTAAAGGCTCGAGACCCAAAATATGGCTATACACCAAAAGCACTACCTACCTAACTAAAACGAACGAAGGCATGAGTCAACAGAAAACGCTTGATATACCTAGAAAAGAAGAAAATCGGGAAAACTGCTTCTTAATCAAAAGCCGATGAAGGAGTAGCGTTTACTATAAAGAGCAAATTTCAGCCGGAATTCAAGGTGGTCACATGAAATGCTGAGAGAATATCATTCCTTGAAGTCCGAGCTATAACCTCTCTCACAGACTCTGACGGGACTGATATAGTCAAGTAACTGTAGTCTGCGGCTTGTCAGTGCTTGAGGGATGAGCGCCGCTATGTCCTGTTTAAGTGAGAGCTACTCACGTCGCTTGAGGCCAAATGATTAAGTGTTCAGCCACTATCCAAAAGATTACGGGTTCCAAACTCCCTGAGATGCACACTGCTGATGATACCGCACAAGGGTCAAACAGCTGTAGAATGCTTTTCGTCCTCTTTAGGATACACTGGACTCGCTGACACGACGAAGCCAGTTGAAAATGACAAAACTTCCTTAAACTACGATCAGCTGTCGCCTTCCCAACTGACCCTCTAATCCCTTTTTCTGAGAGTACGAAATACAAATCAAATACAGGAAAAAAAATCAACCGAAAGAAGTATGTAGTAGTTCACAAAAATGCTGCTCTGGGAGAAGGTGTTATCTTTTAAGGGGGCTCTAAAGAACCACACTGATATGGCTTCTTCTGGTCGCTGAATCTAGCTTTTTTCCAAGAATAACGCCCTTGACGTGTCTTTCGATGAGTGAGCGTAGACATTCGCCACCAGAATAAATAAAAACTCATTTTATGACCAAAACATCTGGCACATGAATCCGGTTGTATTGATAACTCACATGCGAATGTCCAATGCAAGTTGCAAAACACACACAAGTAGGAAATTAGAAAAAAACAGTGGCAAAATCCTGTAATCACTCTGAGTTCAGGTGCTTGTTTGGGCTACTGAGTGGCAGGTCAAGCACTGCATACAGATCATACTCATTCGGCTAGGAGCTGACAAGATGTTAAAGGATAAAAACACTCTTTCAGGGGCTTTATTTTTCTATTAATTCGTTGTTATTACTGTTAAATATACAACTTGGTATTTAGACAGTTCCCTTATCCCATGGGGTTTGCATGACAGCCCACGGCAACACAAAATCAGGCACACTGTTAAGACCATCTCAAGAGATACGGAACAACACAAGACCTCAGCAGAGAAAAACGCGTCGATATATCATCACCTGTTGCAGCCATGTTGTGGTAACTGTGTTTCTTTCCTTAAGGTGGATTTGTGTACTCTTAATAACGATGACAATATGGCGACATCCCTTTTAGCTGTGTAGGATTTTTATAGGGTAGAACGTCGATAAATCTACCCGAGCTTTCGTCTAAATAATTCACCTATCATTTAATTGAGCCATTTCTTTCTAAAATATAGATTATTCAACGTAGATACAATTGGCTTTAGAATTCCCATTGAGAAAATACGAAATGCATACTGTAGGTTGGAAATCTCATTAAAAGTTTTTGTATCTAGTGTGTTAAATGTTTATCCCGACCGCATTCTGAACCAGTTTTTCAGTCAGGTAAATCGCGTTGTTATAATTCTGAGATGTCATTGGTCTGTATACATTGATTTACGTTCAAAATTGCCCCTAAAGTAATGCGGTAAAGATTAAATGAACACAGCAGTTGGAATACTATTTAGAGTAAAATTCTGCGCCATGTCCCCAATTTGAACACGTCGATCAAAAAGTTCGACTGCAGGTTTTGGAAACGTGGCTACTAATCGATACTTTATGGGCAAGCAATGTGAGGAGTCTTGGTAGATGATTACGGTCGAGACAGTCAATGCAGTGAAACTTAAAGACTACCAGTTTTCTCGTTGTTTTACGATTCAAGGGGATGCTCATATCAGTTGTTGGCCGATCAGTTGAGTCATTTTGTGCGCTTCACAGGATTACCCCGAGTGAGTAAAACATCTAACGCAACGAACTCAGGCTTAGCTACCATTTGAGAAGTAAATTTACACCAGGCGAAGCAAAGCGCATGGCCATGGAAACAGTCATCTGCACTGCAATACAAAAAGGAGGTGAAAGTCCTGCCAGGAATTATTACTAAGGCGATTGGTAGTTGATCCGACGCCTGTTGATTTGTTCGTCGAACTTGGTAAATGACTCTGAATTCAGCGGTGAACACTACGAACCATACAAGCGCCAATGGGGACGATCGTATTACCAGACACCAATCCCGATGTAAGCGTACGTTATATAGATGATGAGTTGTCACTATCGAAACAATGAGCTGTAACGTACATTCAGTTATTGCATGACGTCTTTGTTGTAACCAAGCTCACAACGGAAGGACAAAGCAATAAACACTTGGCATTTCTAGATATCCTCATCAGTGGGCTGCCAAATGCACAGATGCAAACGGAGGTCTACAGAAAGGCTACGCAGGTGGCTCAAATGCCGAAATACTACGGAAACCACTCAGCAGGTCACAAACAAAGCTGGATTCGGACACCATTCAAGCGAATTAAAACACAATGCTACGCACTGGAATACAAGGCAAGGGAAGACAGAATTGTCTGAAAGAAACGGTTACCCATGGAAATTTATTTAGAGATTTCCGCTTAAATGTAACTCAGCTTAATCAAAGACAAAGCAAAACATACATCAGGAACATTTCTGAGAAGACATCACGGATACTAAATCATCAAGCTATTAGAGTAGCCTACACATCCACAAACACAGCGAACAGTGCTATCGGAACCAGAGTGAAAACCTAATGCAATGAAAAAGATAACTGTTATTCACAAAAATTCAATGTAACAAGTGTGGTAAACTCTACGCTGGACAAAAGGGAGGAAACTGGCGGCCACAGCCGATAAGCACAATCAACCTCTGTACGTGAAGACCAGGAAGGACACGGATTCGACTGGAACCACATCACCGTACAAGGGCAAGGAGAAACAAAGAAATAACACGAACTGACGGAAGCGCGGTACTCTATTGTTGAAGCATCCGGATTCAAAAGGTTGATCAATTGGGCCGAAATGTGTAGCTCTTATCAAGGATCAGCAAATGGGGTAACCAAACGAGCTAAGGGAATGGGAGCTCCGGAGAGGTGGGTCATGCAGATATGCCAACCGCACCCGTGAAGATAAACCGCAAGTTAGGATTGGGCCATTCGTGATGAAAACAGTGAACTACAAAAATTGGAACCCGCACCATCGGCCAAAAAAACAAGGAGCTAGATCATGACGCAACACATGTCACGGGCAGGCCGATCAAAGTCCAAGTGAAATGATTGTGAAAAACCAACTAGGTTGGAGCTTAGATCTGCTCTTTGCAAACTATATTGGCGCAAGCACGAAGTCAGTGATATCCATCCGACTACGCACTGATGACGTCTCTTTGAATGGTGACGAAACACCTTTGCGTCATTTGCCAAGCTTGCAGGTAACTTTCAAAGCTCAGCGAACTACCAACTACCGACGAATGCGCTAGAGCTACCAATACTTCAACATTGCGAATAGTTGGAGGAATTTACGACTGAAGAAGAAGCAGAGGAATTATGGGGCATTCGCTCAATTGTCGGTGCTTAAGTTGCTCGATAAAGAAGTGGCCTTCTTGCTGTCGGGTGGTGACGTCGTTTACTCAGCAGGACCTAAGGATGGAGCTACCTCGGAAGGTGCACATTGGGTTCGAAAGCAGTCTGTTGGTCAGCAAGGTCGCAAACTAGATGAAATAACTGGTACAAAACACAGGGTGTATAGGATGATAACTCAACTCCTCACATGAAGTATAAACTTTCTGGTCTCCGTTGATCTGCATACTATTTGTAGCTTATCACAACTGGTCTGCTGAGGCGAATAGTCTGCCAGCCTTCGTCGGAAAAATGAAACAAATCTTGACATCCTGCTAAAATCAATGTTTTGGCTTCATTGGAGGATTTCCTGGGATGTGTCAAAACCCAGGGCAAGCTTAAGCTAATGGTACAGGCGTTCGACAAAGGTTGCCTTTTCAATTTTCTGTGTATACTGTTGAAATTAACGAGCCAATCGTTTTAGATGGGAAGTTGCTAAAATCATCCGTAGTGTGTTTTGGCACTATGGAAATTTGGGAGAAGAAGCGGTGGTTTGTGAAATAGGGTTACCTGAGCATGAGTTCAGGGTCGATCGAGGTATGTTCAACACTGTGGGTAGAGCAGTGAATGGAGGGGATAGAAGGTGTAAACCCACGGCAGAATGTGAGTATGAGGTTTAGTATCGAGTTGGGATAGTCCTTAGGAGGAGGGCATGCAGTTGAAGGGAGAGTTCTCAACGGTTCGGTCTTTAGCATCGTCGGGGCCAGCGGTAGAGGGGGGACGAACATGGTACATAAATAGTTAGTGGATGTTTTTGGATGGGTAGCGGACAAAAACACTGACCAAGTGAGACAAATTAGGATTGGAAAGAAATTGCGCATTGGGGAAGTGGCTGATTGGAAGTCAGGGTCCATCAACAGCTTAGAGGACAAAGACGGGAATTGTGGCATTGTGGCGGTGTATGATACTTGGATGCAAGTTGAAGGATATTCGTTCCTGGAGCAATGAGATAGAGTAAGCCTTGCAGTCCCTAATTAGACAGAATCGGGGTGGCCGGCTTAGTCGCCCGTGCATTCTGATAATTTAGACATGATTATGAAAGTGATGATGGGTGGTAATACGTCGGCAAGAGCGATTATTTTGAGGGAGCTAAAACCCATATGACATATATAGAAAAAAGCCTCAGGTTAAATTAAAATAGGGAGCGGCTTTCAGCGCGCTAGTTTTCTGAGATGAATAAGCTTTTTTAGCGATAACCAGGTTTTTGAAGATCACAAAAGAGTCGGTTTACACACGCAAGCATCGGAGCTGATGAGCGACGTCCAAGAAGGGTGCCTTGAGTTGGTGAGAGTGTTTCTGTGGTTAAGTGTGGGATGCTTACAAGTGATGTTATGGACGACAGAGCTGTTAGTTTTGCTGAATTACAGTGTACAACTGACGGGATGCAGAAGTGGACAGAATTTGGGATTTACTGCTCTAAAGAAGCAGATTTGACACCAAGTACCCGGCTACCCACTAGATCGTCACTACGGCTTCATCAATAGGTGCACATATGAAGATGTATGAGGTTCTTGAACTTTAGGGATCAAGTCTAAACCACGTGACCTCACGGTTGCCTTGTATATACCCCTCTACAGCTTTAACTTCGCTACGTCCAATGATGCGTATGACATCGTAACATAGGCGTACACATGGATCCTACATTATCAAAAAATGGGACTAATTGAGCAAGTGGTAATTTACCTTTAAAACAGCAAGAAATCTGAACAATTCTACCTAAGGTATAAACGAAAAATAAATTGACTTACATTTTGTATTTCAGATTCATCGTCGAGTGAAACTGGCTTACCTTTCACGAAGAGACTGGACCTTACTGAGGTGTGACGGTTTATATACCTCGGCGACAAGTTGAGCTATACTGCGGGGTGTCCACACGACACTCGCAGAGTCGAGATCAATGGTTAGAGGTCTGACGAACACAGTCTCCTAGTCCTCCAGGCTGGGGGTTGGAACATGTGTGGCGACTCGTTCCGTAAAAACGGTAAAGTATTTGCAATAACACCACTGTAAACACTGCTGAATTGCGGTCAGGCTTTCGAGCCAAATTCTTCGGTTGAAGACCCTGATCGTCTTCTTGTCTAGGTGGAGGCGCCCTAGTGGTATCCCAGCCCATGTACAAACATGAATTGCGCACATACAAATAAACGCATGCAACATAAGCCGTCGCGCAATGCCATCAGCCGGGTCGCCTTACTCGCTGCATACAGCAGGGCGGGTAGGTTAAAACAGGCTACCGCTGACGCCTCCCTCCTTTAGCTCACATATCTATTCTGCCCCCTCTCCCCAGCCCATTAATAACTCTCCCCTTGTCGGTCCAGCACCTAAGACTGATGAATATGTCCTTCCTGTATCGGTTTCGCGAGCAACATCTCCGAGTCATCTGGCGATGACATCCTCAGAATCTATAAACCAATCTTCAAGCCTCGACGCCCAGTCTATTTGGCTGCCTTCAATATCCGCACTATCAAGCAAGCCGGACAACAAGTTGCCGTTGCTCTCACACCGAATTTGCCTGACACTGATGTGTGCTGTGTCTCAGAAACAAGAATTCAAGATGCAAGCACAGCGGTTGGGCTAACCGCCCCATCACTCTCCACTCGCTCCCGGCTACGCACCACTGGTGATCCAGAGGCTGCTGCAGGAGGAGGTGCAGGGGTCGGTATCGTCCTAAGTCACCGGGCGGAGGGATACCTGCTTGACTGATACCCCTGACTGAATACCCGTTGATAGTCGCTTCTGTTCTGTTTGTCTGGCTACCTCTGTGAAGAAACCTCACAAGCGGGAAGTTGATCGATGTCTGTTTGTCGTGTCTGCTTACGCCCCAACTGATTGTAGCTCGGAAACCATCAAAAACAAGTTTTACGAAGCCTTGAGTGCCTTGTTGCTGTGATCTAAAAGCTCAGATATCCATGTGGTTGCCGGAGATCTGAATGCACTAAAGGACATGACTAGCGCATCTGAGACTGAAATAGGTGGTCGACATGGATTGGACTAGGGTACCGGCGGACAATGGCGAACGATTGCTTCAGCTGTGTGCTGATCACAGGCTGTTTTTATACAGTACTAACTTCCGAAATAGCCGAAGTCGTCTGGCCACATGGTGTCCTCCAATGGCATGCCGGCCACAAACTCAAATCGATCACGTTGCCATCAGTTACCGGTGGCGCGGATCAGTAAATAACTGCCGTTAGTTTTGGAACAAATTTGTGGATTCCGACCACGCACTCGTCCGGGGTCGCTTCTCCATACGTTTTCCTGGGCCGCGTACGGTGCGGACAAATCGCTTGGCAACTGAGAGACTGGCATATCCGAATCGTCTTCTAGAGTCTTCTAAAAGCTCCAGCATCCTCCAGCTCCAGCCACCTCTTTGCATAGTGCTGGGAGCTTCGCCTGTAGCACGGCACCACCAGGCGCACTCAAGCACTGGATATCAGACCGAACGGAGAAATATATCAGCAGGCTCCGAACATAACTTCATGCGACAAGTTATCAGACGTCAAGTATAAGTGAGCGTACGAGCAGACCATGGACACAGAAAGCCAAGTAAATGGAAGAGGCCCAGAAAGCCAAGTAAATGGAAGAGGCCCAGAAAGCCGGTATTGTCTGAAGATTGTTTCGGTTGATCCGTTCGACCGGTCCCTGAAAACCCCCTATGAGCGAAACCATCAAGGATCGGAATGGAATGGCCATCTTGAATAAAGAAGAACGCCTCATCGTTGGGCCGGATGCTTCGAACATCAACTGTCATGGCCACCAGCTGCCACTCATCTGGAGTCCACAGTTGACGTAGAACCCTGGACGGTGAACGTGGAACCGCCTACGACCCCGGAGATTTATCACTGCATATGTTCTCTCAAGCGCCACCGAGCATCTGGTCTGGATGACCTCCCACTTGCGTTGTTCAAAGATGAAGTGAATTCCTCAGTCAGCGCTTGTCTGATCTGTTTGCTTGCATTTTAGAAAAGGAATCTGTCCCAGACAACTGGGGCGAGTCGGTGATAGTGTCAATTTTCAAAAAAGGGGCTCGTATCGAGTGTGGTAATCACGGGGGGATCAGTTTGACCCCGATCGTAACGAGGCTGTTTGCGTCAGTTATGCGTCGTCGCCTCCTGGAGGCTCGTGAAACGGTGACGCGAGAGCAGCAGGCGGGATTTCGGCCTGGTAGGGGTTTCGTGGACCAAATCTTTACATTCCGTCGGGTTCTAGAACAACGCCGTACGCAAAAATGTCCCATAATTTTAGCATTCCTCGATTTCCAAAGCGCATTCGACTCGGTTGACCGGTCTGTTTTTGACACGCTTCCCCATCAAGGAGTTCCGAGGGAAGTTTGTGAACATAATACCTTATTTGTACTCTTAAACGTTCGGACGAGTGAGAGTATACGGCGAGCTCTCCAAAATCTTTCGTACACAAAGCGGAGTCCGTCGGGGATGTCCACTCTCTCCATTTCTATTTAATTTCGTGATCGATGAGATTATGAGATAAACGCTGGAGGGTCTCCAAAACCCCGGTGTTCAAATAGTCTGTGACGAAAACCCTGTCAATCTGGAATATGCAGGTGACACCGTTATCTCGTCTCCAAGAGAAGGAAAATGCCCTAATATTTGGGTTCAGCACGTATATCGGCATAACCAAACGAACTA